>LOEQ01004697.1:72236-91276 GCA_001685075.1 Bramus lutescens | reverse complement strand
AGTGGACTTCCTTACAGCATCCCCTCCTAATACAGTGGACTTCCTTCCAGCATCACCTCCTAATACAATGGACTTCCTTCCTGCATCCCCTTCCTAATACAGTGAACTTCCTTCCAGCATCCCCTCCTAATACAGTGGACTTCCTTACAGCATCCCCTTACTAATAGAGTGGGCTTCCTTTCAGCAGCCTCTTCCTATAACCTTTGTTACCTCTCTCATAATTTATCTTCCCTTCTACTATGATGTAGTCTTTATGTGTGATCCAGTGGGTTTTATTAGTCTTGTTTCCAGGAACATGGATACCCTAACCAGAGCTACAGCACTGAAGACAACATCTCCCCACTGTACATCAATGGTTAACTATAATAAATCCTCAAGGCCTAGTGAACCCCTCCCCTTTCTGTGAGTCGGTGCTGATGTGCTCAGTCTTGTGTACATCTTATCCAGTCATCACAGCTATTGTGAAGTCAAGAGTACAAGGGCCGTGTCATGCCTGCAAGTCACCATTCCATATCTCCCTCCGACAATGCCAGTATTTTTCTCAAGACCGGGCTGGTTGCAAATTCACAACCCTCTTGCCTCAGCTTCCTGTCAGTTTTGATGTTTCATTTGTACACTTACAGAAGTTGCATGTTATGAGACTTAACATGAGTGCTACTAGGCTAGCAAAGCTATCTTTGGTTTTTGTTTGTTTATTTTGGTACAGAATCTTTCCTGGAATTTGCTATGCAGCCTAGACTCACCTGAACTTGACATTCTCCTGCCTCAGCTTTCCAAGTGCCAGTATTTCTTTTCTGTTGCACACCTAGAGAACCCAACAGTTGTGGAAGTAAAACTGAGTGCCACTAAGTCGACAAATAAGTCTAATTTTTAATTTATTTTTTAGATAGGCTCACTCCTTGAGCTTGTTGTTCAGCTCAGGCTAGCTTTTAATGCGCCATTCTCCTGCCTTAGCCCTCTGAGTGCAGGAACCATCAGTGGATAACACCTTTAAGGCAAGAGATCTGTGAAAATCTAAAGCTTACAATTTCTTCATTGTATCTTGCGATCTTATAGAAAATTCGGCACCTTGCCTTGCCCATAGAATATAACCATAAGCAGAGACTAAGCTCTCATAGTGTATGGTAGGGGTGGTTGAATGAGGGGTACAAGGGAGGGGGCACAGCAGTGGGGTGTGTTGGAGTCCGCAACCATTCCTGATGTTGATTACGGTGGCATCTTAGTCTGCTCTGGAAGCAGGAGGCTGGTTCTGAGGAAAAGAACATTTCTCTCTGCTGATAAGTCTGGAATCTTGCCCCGTTTTCATGTCTGTTGTGTTTCATTCCCAGCCTCTAGTGTGTTGGCCAGCACATAGTAGGGCAGAAACTAGTATATAAAATGAAGTCTTGAGCTCTTCATTTAAATTTTTTTTTCAGTTCTAAAATTCTGTTTGAGTCCTAGTTAGTAACTATAGTTTCTTTAAATACTGTGTCAATCTCATTTACAAGGTTGTCATAAGAATTAACCAGCATGATGTTTGGCAAGGTACAGAGATACAGAAGCAATAGCAAGACTACATCTGTTTTCAAATGGTCGTGATAATTTTCAAAGATCAAATTCCACAAGTGTGCCAGAGAGCAGAGAGAAAACAGAAAGTATGAAGCCTGTTCAGGACCTGTACACAATTTCATGGTGCTGATCTTGGCAACCCAGTTGAAAAGTCTGATATCTTGCAAGAAACAGAGGTCCTCCGGAAAACATACTGAGGCCACAGTGTCGTGACAGTCCTGGTAGTAATTTTCATTGATCAAAGGTCATGAATGGGCCAGGCACTACAGAGAGAATAGAAACGAGCCAGCCAGTCCAGGATCTGAACCTAATTTTGTGGTGCTGCCTTAGAGACGAGCCTGCCAATGTTTGAGTGGCTGATCCCATTCATCACATGCAGGAAAGACTCCAGCTGACATCAGCGCAGGAATGGCTGGAGACAGAGAACTCCCCGAAAGCCCTAGTACTGGAAAGTGTGCATTGCCTTTCGTCTTTGTGGTTTGGAAATTGGCTGCCCACGCGTGGCTTCTGACATGGAAATCAAGTGCTTCGTGTTCCAGACCTAGTAATTTGCCACGTGAGGGTCAGCCACGTATCTTGGTTCTCAGTTCACTCATTCTGGAAAAGTTGATAGTGTTATCAGCACCCTCGGTTCATTGCGGTGATTCATAATGAATGACTGTAGAATAATCTAGGAAAGGTCAGTATCCATGGAAACTGTGTACACACTTCATATTTTCCAAGTCTGTTGAAAAATGAAAATAAATCAGGAGTTCATTCTTAACTGGAATGTTTCACTGGAACTTGGACTTTGTAATTCTACATACGCTTCCTCTCCTGAAGTCTTAGCAACAAAAGGAAGGGACGACGATGGGAATCCAGTTTCAGCACCAGAAACTAGATGCTTGGCAGTTGTAAAGTCCTCTGAACATGAGGTATTTCCTTCAGTTACAAGAAGGAACCACCTCTGAAGCACGAGTGTACTCTCCAGATTTCCACCCACACTCCAGAGTGAGTACAAGCTGTAATTTACCCTTTATGTCCACCCAATGAAGCGTCAAAGAAGAAATTCTGCTATATTGGAAAAATACCAAAGTCAGTGCTTGGTAATCACTGTTGGCTTCTTTTCCTTTATTCACCTCCTCATTCATTTATCCATTCATTAATACATTTATTCACATTTATTCATTGCTAAATTTCAGGTGCTGAGCTAGGGAGATGCAAGGCACTGCTCCAATGTTTTTAATCTATCTCTTATTGATATTTATGTTTTTGGTTTTGTGAGCCTAGCCTTAAATGACTGAGCCATCTCTCCAGCCCTCTTTATGACTGTTTAACTTCAGTCAGTAATCTATAAAGGTTTATAATGGCTCATTTCAATCTTTCTGTTACTATGTGAGGTTCTCTACATCTCTGAAGAAATTTATTGTCACTCAGAGCTCCTTATGAATTAAAAAAGGCTTTAAAATCTCACACTCCTGGAATAAGTACAACTATATGTTCAAATTTTAAAAAAATGAAGCATTACCACAGAATAACGAAACTTGCTAGAGCCTCTGCATATTGCAAAGAGAAGAATCTCTGTCATTTAAACAAAAGATGTGGGATTCTACCAGCTCTCTCAAATATTTACATGTGTGAATCATGAGTGTTTCTCAGGCTAAGCATTTAGGACATCTCAGGGAGGATAGTCTCTCAGTTAATAACTGGCTTCAGAAAATAAAAATAACAGCTCAGCTGCCTAGCATGTACCAAGCACTGGCTTTGACTCTTGGCACTGTAGGAACTGGGCATAGCATGCATGCATCCCTGTATTCCCAGCACCCAGTAGGCAGAGGCAGAAAGATTAGAAGTGAAAGGTGATTCAAGGCTATGTAAGACCCTACCAGAAAAGTTGGTGGCAGTGAGACACTGGCTTTGTCTCTGAGAAAAGCCATAGCTTCATGTGCTGAGTGAGCTGGAGACTCACACACTGTCACTGTTCAGACAGAGGTCGCTCAACTTTCTTGGCTCTGCTTTTCTTGCATTGGTTTTACTTTGAGCATGATTGTCCCTCATGGTAAAGTGCCAACCATCAGAAATTCCCCATTACGTCTCTTTTCCCAGGGTTCTAGGTGGAGTTTAAATCTTCAGTTTTAAGCAAAAATATGAAAGTGAATTTTAATGATGCTTGTTTGTGTGCTTTGGGTCACATGCCTGTCCTTTGGTCTGGTGTAGTCTCATGCATATCACATACTTCAAGACTGTGGATAGGGAAAAACCAAACCATTACTCGGGAGAGACTGAATACTGATGTATGGTACATCAGTGAGCAACAGCCAGTGTCTGGTGAGGCCCTTGCATCACAGTGGAACCGTTCACAGGAGTCCTTGATGTGGACATCAGATTAAGTCTGTAAGGCAGAATTCTGTCCACCTTGTAAGGAATGAGGAATGTTTTTTCACTGTGTAGTACTGATGGACTATTGGTCTCTGGGTATCTTCTTAAGGAAGTGGCATTGGGAAGTTGCCTACATTATGTTAGAAATCATGTTTCAAAGTTAAACCCTGTATCCGTATTAGTAACTTTTCCTATATCTGTGGTAAAATACCCAATAAAAGCAACTTAAGGGAGAAAGGATTTATTTTGGTTCCCAACTTGAGGAAACGGTCCATCATGGCAGGGAAGGCATGGGGCGGGGGCTTGAGTTGGCTAGTCACATTGCACCCACAGTCAAGAAGCAGAGAGTAATGAGGAATGGACATGCTCACTTTCTCCATTTATTCAGCCCAGGACCCCAGTCCATGGAGTGGTGCCACCCACAGCTGAAGCAGGTCTTTCTGCCGCAGGGAATCTAGACAGTCCCTCAAAGGTATGCCCAGACACTTGTCGGCTAGATGAGTCTAGATCCTGTCAAATTGACCATCAGTACTGTTCATCATAACAGCCAGTTGGGTAGTTCTCCTTAACCTAATGACTTTCTAAGTGTTCAAAGATGTTCAGCATCTGCCAGTGGATTCATGAAGAACTTTACATCATATCAATCAGAAGAGAAAGAATTTTATAAACACAGCTTTCCATAAGGATGTTAGCCTGGAATTCGTCAGTTAAGAATTTACATGGAAATATTCAATGAATTTTCATTACATATCTGACAAACTTTCTGCGTGGGTTCTTGTGTTCCTAAAAATTAATAGTTTTAACCTACTTACAACATTATTCAAGACTTAAAAAGTCCTAATTTATAGTTAATTTAACACTTTTTTCTAGGGGTGGGGGATGGAAGAGTCCTCTTTTTCAGCAAACGTACATTGAAGAAGAAAACCCAGGAAGACTTGAATAGAATATATGGTACAAGCAAATATCCCACACATTTAACACAGAAATAGTTGCAATGTGATTAACACGATTCAACTTTACATTTAAGGTTTACATTTATAGGCTTGTATCAGATTCCTTCTTCGGAACAAATCATAAAATCTCTGGAACAAAACTTGCGATATCAGAAACATTTATGATATTTGGATGTATGCGGCAACAATGTCCAGGGCCTAGAGGAATGGCTAAGCAGTTCAAAGTGTACTCCTCTTCCAGAAGATTCACGTTTGGACCCCAGCACCCACACGGGGTGGCTTACAACTGCCTGAAACTCTGGCTCCAAATCCAGCATCATCTTGTGACCTTCATAGGCATGGCACTCACATGCATAAACTCACCCACATATACATAATTTTAAAATATTTTAAAAGTGTGATAATTTTTGAATTCAAGAAATAGGAACCTCAGAAATTTTTTTAAAAAATATATATTACTAATCAGAAGATTCAGTTTTAGCAAAGGAATGATGAATAGGCAAACATCCTTTGTCTCCCTGGATGCTAATCTAGAATCTAATCTTTGAAAAAGCCTGAGCAATCTCATACATAAACTCCTTAAAAGAAAGAAATCCACAACTGACTCAATTCCTGATGGATTGGGGGACTTTATGGATGAGAATTCTGATTGACTAGAAAATAAAAATTACATCTTCCCAAAAAGGTTGAGTTTCAATCTGTGAGGCTTCCTTAGGAAGCTCTTACACTGACACCATGTGATCAGGCTTCTGCCTCAGTCTCTGTAATTTCTTCAATGGATGCCTGGAAGGGGGTGGCTGGCTGAAGGTTGCTGCTACCAGGAGTGACTACTGGGCAGGATTCCTTCATTTTCAGCTTCTGTCCCTTTCGGGTGGTTTGAAGTTATACAATTTATGATGTTTGTAACCTATCTTTGTAATGCCAAAGACCTTTTAAAATCTGAACTACGAAGCTTTCCAACAAATAATCGAGCATGATGTGTGATGAATAAGTTTTGGTCAGTGAAAGCAAGGGCTAAAATGGTGAGGTTGGGCACACAGAAGAAGGTAAAAGAGAGCTTGCCTCTGGGATGAGGCAGCTAAGCAGGTCATATAAAGGAAGGACTTCCTTTGGGAAAAACAACAAAGCCAGCCTCACAGACTTCAGCTGGCTCTTGCCCTGGCCAGCTTCCCACCTTCATGGGTGATTGCCCCTTTATACTTAGCTATTTAATGACATTTAAAAATTTGCTGTCAGGATGTTTGTGTGTGTGTGTGTGTGTGTTCATGTGTGGTGTTTCTAGAATGTTGGATAGTTGAATTACTCAGTATTCTGTGTGAGCCATATTGTGCCCTGCTCTCGACTGTCAGGATGCCAGGAGGGAGCCTGTGCCACCTTTCTGGATTGGCTTCTTGTACTCAGCAGCACAGTTTAAGGTTTCTTAGTGCTTCCATGGCTCAATAGCCCTTTTGCTTATTGCTGAATAATACACCACTATGTGGATAGACCATCATTTTTCTATCCATTCACCAATGAGAAGGCATCTTGGTTTCTTTGAGTTTATGGAGCACTTGTTTCCAGCTCATTTGGGTCAGTCTTAAGGAGTCAGACTGGTAGGTTATGGTGAAAATATATTTAGTTTTGCAAGAATTCTTAAACTTGAGGGGTACTATCGTGTGTGTTTGAGTGCATGAGTGTGTATGTGTATGTGTGTGTGATGTATGTGTGAGTGTGGGTGTGCATGTACCTTGGGCATGTGGATGTGTGTGTGCGTGCATGTGTGTGTGATGTATGTGTGTGTGTGACATATGTGTGTGTGTGGCATATGTGTGTGTGGGGGATGTGCATGTATCTTGGGCATGTGGATGTGTGTGTGCATGCATGTGTGTGATATATGTGTGTGTATGACATATGTGCGTGTGTGGGTGTGCATGTATCTTGGGCATGTGGATGTGTGTGTGTGTGTGTGTGTGTGATGTATATATGAGTGTGGGTGTGCATGTACCCTGGGTGTGTGTGTGTGATGTATGTGTGAATGTGATGTATGCGTGAGTGTGGATGTACATGTACCTTGGGCATGTGATGTGTGTGTGTTTGTGTGTGTGATGTATGTGTGAGTGTGGTGTGCATGTACCCTGGGCATGTGCAGGTAAAGAACACCTTTTGCTAGTTGTCTCTCCCTTCCACTGTGGTTTCTGAGGGTAGAGCAGACATTAGGCTTTTACAGCAAGCTTATCTACCCTGCTGAGTCAACTCTTTGGCCCTTCTCCACATTCTTGGCCACCCAAACAGTCACGGAGTGGGCCGTTAGACAAAGGTGGTTGTTTACTCACACAGAATTTGTGCCTCCTTTGCACTAGTGAATTCTGTAGTTGGGGTAGTGTTGTAGATCAAAGGGTTTGTGACTGGATTGGAGTTAATGTTTCTCGTTTGGTAATATGCAAACACTAGAACACAGGGATGAAGGCTCTGTATAGGCATCAGTTTGACTTCTCCATGTTCAATGAGTAGTGTGGTTGTTGTCTTCAGCAATAGGTCCTTGTTGGCAGTTTGTGAAGAGCAACTTATTTTCTTGGCAACAGCCCAAGTTATTTGGAAATTCCCATGGCCAACAACTCAATTAAATGTAACCGATTCCCAGCACAGGGAAGCTTCATTTGGTGACAAGAGCTACCCATTTGAGGATTCACCTCCACCATAATTTAGGAATTTTATTTAGATCATCTTCATATATGTATCTATTTAAGGAAGGTTTTGATATTTTTCTTTGTTCTATATGTTACTATGTGGCAAGAGGGATTTTTTTTTCTTGTTCAGTCTATTTAATGTTCTCTATGCTTCTTGTACCTTGCTAGGAATCTCCTTCTGTAGGTTAGGGAAATTTCCTTCTGTGCTTTTGCTGAAAATATGTCTGTGTCTTTGGTCTGGATTTCTTCTTATTCCTCTGTTCCTGGCATTCCTCGATTTTGTCTTTTCAGAGTGTCCCAGATTTCTTGGATGTTTTGTGACAGGATTTTTTAAAAATTTTGTACTTAAGATTTTATTTGACTGAGGCATCCAGTTCTTCTATTACGTCTTCGATATCTGAGATTTTTCTTCTATCTCTTGCATTCTGTTGGTGAGGCTTGCATCTGAGGTTCCTGTTCAAGTTCCTTAATTTTTATATTCTGGATTTCCCTGTTTGAGTTTTCTTCATTCATCCCATTTCCACTTTCAGGTCCTTTCAGGTCTTGAAAAATTTTTTTTTATTTCCTTCCACTTTTTGTCTGTGTTTTTATAGGTTGGTTTAAGGGGTTTATGGATTTCCTCTTTAAGGACTGCCATCATATTCATAAAGGCGATTTTAAAGTCTTTGCCTTGTGCAAGTCTCAGGGCCTAATGTGGAATGGTTGCTGAGCTCCAGTGAAGACATATTGCCCTGGTTGTTACTGACAGTGTTTTTTAGCCGATGCAAGACATCTGGGGTTGGGCAGATTGTAATTTTAGGTGCTGATATCTTGTCTTCCTTTGGTGATTGTTTTGTTCCTTGGTTTCTGTTGCCCTCCCTGCTTCTTAGGAGGGTGTGATGATTGTGTTGCCTTGGTTGGGAATTCTGGGATCCTGATAAATGTGACCCCTGGGTGTTCAGGGTAAAATGTGTTCCTAGGACTTAGGAGATGAGAGTTAGGAATGGGGGTGGGCTGGGAGTGGGCCTGAGGAGGATCCTCAGAAGGGGAGAAGGCAGGATGTTCCACCAGGATCTGTGTAGCCCCCTGAAAATGGGGGAGAATGCTATGAAGAGAGGTCCTAGTAGACAGTCTACTGCAGAGCTGGACGTAAGACTGTGGGGTTGGATCTGGAGGAGAAGGAGAGGCAAGGATGTACAGTCAGCCTACCTGCTTCTCTGGCAGGCTGGGCAGGCAGGTTCCCAGGGGACTGCAAGCAATGTTTATCTGCACCAGCTTTCACAAAATACTACTTTCTACGTGCCGAAAAATCTATATTCAGAGAGGTGAAAGGATTAAAAAAAACATAATAATTGATTGAATAAAATAACAACTAGATAGTGAAAACTGAGGTTTTCAATTATTGAACATGCTGAAGAATATTAGCCATCATATAAATAATAGGTTTATATAGCTATATATCTCTGTGTTTCTGGAAAAGGGAAATCATTTGAATATGGTCCTGAAGTGAGCACACCTGTATCAGTATGACCCAGATGAAGAAATGGACTAGTACTGGCTTTCCTCCCCCTCTTAGCTCCCTCCCCAGTTACTAGCCTCCCTCCTCCAAAGTATCTGATAGCATGACTTATTCTGCCCATTGTGGAGACTTGGATAGATGGGATCATATAGCTTGTATATGAGCATGTATTCTATGCTGCCCGCTTTCTTACATTCAGCATTAAGAACTGTTTATATTGCAATAGTAGTTTTTCAATTTCCATAGCTGAGAGGATTGTCTTGTACCAATACTATAATTTAGCACACTATCAACAGACACATGGGCTATTTCTAGCTGGATGGTTGTGCTATGCACATTTAAAAACATCTTGAAATCATATACCTATTTTCTTGAGCATACACCCAGAAATAGTATTTCCTTTCCGCAGTGTGTACATGCGTTCAGTTCAGTGTAAGTAAACACAGTTCCCTCAAGTGGTTTGCACATTTTATTTTTCTAACAGCAACATACTTGAGTTCCATCTGTTCCATGCATTTGTCAAGAGTTACGATTGCCTGTCCCTCTATGTTTCGATCTGGTGCGTATGTCATGGTGCCTCATTGTGGCTTTGATTTCCATTTGTCTTTTGTCTTATGAGTTTGTTGGTTGTTTGGACATCTTGTATTATAAAGTGCCTTTTTCATATAATTTGTGTTCAAATTTCTCTCTCTCTCTCTTTTTTTTGATTTTCTCTCTTTGACTATTTATTTACGACTGAGTGCATGGTGTACTTGGTGTGGCATGTGTGTGCTGTGACAACATGTGGAGGCCAGGGGACCACGTTTTGGAGCCAGCTCTCTCCTTCCGGTTTTAAATGGAACCTGGGGGTTGAACCCAAGTTGTCAGGCTTGCGCCGCTGTGTTTGCTTCCTGCGCCGTCTCACCCATCCTGGTGGGAATTTTGTCTGCAACAGGTTTAATTGTGCTTTTATCTTTTACCACTGGCTTGCCTTCTACTTTGGCAGCCACCTTTCTCTCTCTTCTTTAAATCTTTCAGTCAATCTGTAGTCATGTGTTTATAATACTAGACGCTGTGAAAAGGAGGAAGATATAAGTCACGGTGTATTGTATTTCTGAGTGTATGCTCAAGAAAATAGGTATCTATGATCACAAGATGTTTTTAAATGATCATAGCACAATAGCCCAACAAGAAATAGCCCATATGTCTGCCGGCAGTGTGCTAAATTATAGTATTGGTACAAGACAATCCTCTCAGCTATGGAAATTGAAAAACTACTATTGCAGCATAGACAGTTCTTAATTATTTTTCCCTGCTTGAGTCTCCCTGTGTGGATAAGACTGGTACTGACTCAAAGGGTTACTGTAAGCATTACACAAGGTAGGTAGTCTACCAGGGCACTCTGGATGAAGCTATATATTTAGTAAGTACATCCTCAGTGGTCGTTACTATAGTAGAAAGGTGGGAAGATCTAAGGAGTTATAGAAAGATCCATCAATGCAGATGTGTTCTGTATTTGCCTATGGAGTAAGCTCTGATACACAGCTGGAGAGTTCTCCTGCTTCAGAATTTTCTACACCATCCCTACATTTCATATCTGCATACGTTCCTTTGGATTTGATCATGGTTTTTCGTCATCCGTCAATCACAGATTAGCCAGGGAGTTTCAGGTGCTGGTAGACATCAGAGGCTGCGATCGGAGGTCGGGAAGACTAGGACAGAGCGAGGCAACAATGGCAGGTGCGAGCAGCAGGAAGCTTGCATCAACACGATCCAGAGAAGAGGAGGATATTGGTGAGAGACTGCTGCATACTGAGAGCTTCCGTTCCTGGAAGGACTTAGAGGAAATGAAGACCTTGTGGACTGCATCCTGGGAGTCAAGACACTGAGTGATGTCCAGGGGACATCTGGCTTCGTTAGCGGAGCAGACTCAGCCTCAGGCTGACTGAGCATTCTCACAGAGTAACCAACCATATGTTGTCACGGGGATGATATAAATCAGGAGGTTTCAAGGATGCCATCTAAATGGGTTGCTGCGCCTTTACGTTGGGAGTTTTGCTGGTACAGAGACAAAGATTCGAGTCAGATGTTAACAAGTCAGCTCTGCTATTTAAGATGTGCTTTATTTTGTCAGTTATCTAATTACTCTTAACCTTGACCTTTTTTATACGTTGAGAAGGAAGACAGTAAATGTCATAGAAGTCTTTTGGGAGGAAAGGAGAAGACGGCAAACACCTGAAAGCACTTGGCCCAGGTTCCCAACAAATGATCCTTTCTCTCCCTATTATTGGTCATTTATGTATTAGGGACAAATGTTTCTACTGCTCTTTTAATGCAGGAAATCTTTTCACTCACAAAAGGCAAAGTGTTATGCACTGAGTGGGTGGAGAAAGTATAAGAACAAAGGAAGGAAAAATAATGTTGACCATTAGATCTGGGTGGGGATCCAGTTTATATGTTCTCAGGTATATTGAGGTAGTGTTTAGGTGACTAGGAAGGGTAGGTGTCCTACCTAACTCTTCCTTGTTGGGAGTTGAAGAAGCCTTGAGTGAGTGTGTAAAGAGCGGATGAAATGAGTGTGTAATTGTTTGACACAGTTACAACTGGGTCAGGAAACCAATCAATGCCTCAGACTGAAGGAAATGGCCAAGTTTTCGTCCTGAGGTGAGGCTCAGGGGGATGGCAAAGCCTTCCCCTGGTGTGAGAAGGAATGTTGATAGTGTGTGCAAATACCCATGCTCGTGAATGACTGGTGGATTGACTGGTGTGTACAAAGACCAGCAGCTGTAGCTTTCTTCTCCCAGACGTGTACAGCTTGAGACTCCTGGCCACAGAGACCTCCTCCTGAGACCCCTCCCTGAACTGGGCTGTGCCTAATAAACATGCTGAGAGCTGAGGCTGTGTAGCTGGTGCTGCTGAGTTCCAGCTCACACAGCCTGCCCGACCCCAGCTCTTTTGTATGTGTGCCTCTGTATTAGTCTTTTTTCCTTCCTCACTGTCCCGGTCTGGCTCCCAGGACTAAGCAGTGGAAGACATGGGACTTCCCCATGTCTCATTTCTGCTATTCTGTGATCGTGCGCCATGGAGTATTCAATCATGCGTATGGTTTCTTGATGATTAACCATCTTCCTCACTAGACCGTGAGCTCCATGAGGGCAGCAAACTGGTTGTCTTTAGTGTGTTCACAGCAGGAGCTGGGAGACACCGAGTGAGTGCCGGTATCAGAAGGAAGCAAGATAAAAGGGAAGTGTCAAGATTATTCCAAATCATCTTTTTTATTGTCTTGGGCTATGAGAGGCATTCAAATCTTCTCAGTGTTAAGATTCAGCTGAGAGGCTTAGAGCTTTATGAACTGTGTTCGTATCTGTCCCTCAGCCTCTTGAACACAGGTCTCCACCCTGTATAAGGTTGAATAATGGAATGTAGAGGTTACAAAATAATTTCGTCAACAGTAAAATGTGTCTGAACATACAACAATCTCAAACCAATTCAAAATCATATGTGCGGTGAATCAGAGGTGTTCCTGATGTTATGTGACTTTACTGAGCCTTGGCTCAGAACACACACCGTGTGCACTTTGGACCATGACTGCCACCATGGCACAGCTGATGCGCACTGCCTGAAACATCTTGGCTTAGATTCAGGACTGTGGGATGCTACAATCTTCAGTGCTTTTACTATACATACAACGTTTTCTCCACATATACAAACAGTGATTTAATTATGGAAATCAGAATTTTAGTATTTTCCTACCATCATTCCTCATCATGCATGAATCAAATTACGGTAAACCTACATTGCATTGAGTTAGAATGTTTGCTTTTAAATATCGCTATAAGAGTCAGTTATTTTAAGATGGAAAAAACCCCAAAACAAAAACCAAACCAGCTAACTAAATAAACAAATAAAAAGTCACATACACCCATCCAATGAATTTTTGCTTGAGGGCTGAATTCTAATATGGTCCTAAGTACATCCCTACTGAACACTGATATATAGTGTGTTTAATATGGTCCTAAGCATATCCCTACAGAACACTGATATATAGTGTTTTTAATATGGTCCTAAGCACATCCCTACTGAACACTGATGTACAGTGTTTTTAATATGGCCCTAAGCACATCTCTATTGAATACTGATATAAAGTGATGTTTTACTTATTGATGATTTTAAAATCAAAATATTGTTGTAGGATATCCACCAGAGAAGATTGCTTAGACACATATTTAAGCCAATAGTAAGTCTTTATTAGCTTTCTGGTAACTAATCTGAGTGTTTGCAATCCCTGTGTAGTTCCAGGCCTCTCTCAGGGTGAGCTTTTGAGCACAAAACCCATATACTGGGTCAACATAAGGCAGTTAATAACTGTTAGCCAGAAGCAGAACTACAGAAGCCAAAAAGCAAGATTAGTACATTTAGAGACTTTCCCAGAACTATGGACTTTGATGGATTAAGTCTTTGTTTTTGTTTTGGCAGGTGGTTTTGCCTATGTGCTGTTTATAGCCTGAATGGTATTCCCATCTTGGAGTCAGTTGTGCTAAGGTCTGGGGCCCTACTAAGATCTGGGGGCTTGTTATAATATCAGTCAACTCTGGACAACATTGGAGATTCTCATGTTCTATATAACATCAAATATTCAGGCAAAATTTAACCTTTATATAAAAATCATATACACTCTGGTAGCTTGAGTGAGAATGGCCCCCATAGGCTAATGTATTTGAATGCTTGGTCATTAGGGTGTAGCACTACCTGAGGGGGTTTAGGCAGTATGACCTCATTGGAGTAGAATGGCCTTGTTGGAGGAAGTATGCTACTGGGGTTGAGGTTTAGGTTTTCAAAAGCCCAAGCCAGTATCAATGTCTCTCTTCCTGCTGCTTGGAGATCCAGACATAGAACTCTCAACTACTTCTCCAGAGCCATGTCTCCCTGTGTGCTGACATGTTCCCCACCATGTTGAAAACGGACTAAAGCTCCAAAACTATAAGCAAGCCCCAATCAATGATTTTTTTTTGTTAAGAGTTGCTGTGGTCATGGTGTCTCCTCACTGCAATAGAACATTGACTAAGACACATACCCATCTCATTAGTAAGCAAGTTTGCTTTTTGTAAAATAAATGGCAACATTATATGTATGCTGAAGATTGTTTTAAGATTAATTTCCTCATGATTTATTTCTAGTGAATGCTTGGTTTGTGTGAATATTTTAATATAACTACACACTTAAGATACACATTTTAGGGTTAAATGGGGATCATGAGCAATAGTTTAGGGAATACAGATTTATACCCTGGGCTTTATTTCCTTCTAGAAACTTTGGACATACTTATAAAATGCCTGTTGGTCACAGCAGATTTCATGTAATGTCTAGGAGGCAGCACATACTTTATAGAACATAGATTACCTATATCGTCATAATCTTAGAAAGTTATAATATTTAAAAATTTTTGCATTTTCTTCCCCCCTGCTTTTTATATTACATATGTTTGAGCCCATAAAATTATTTTCCTCAGATTGGAATATCCTTGGGAATGTTGGATATTATATTAATGATAAGATTTAATTTAAAACTCGTGAGAAATGTAAAACTTACTGGATCATGAAATGCTCCCCTGCCCATCAGCACCCAAGTTAGGTGGGAGAGCTGGCCTTGAGGGCCCAAGAGTGGGAGAGCTGGCCCTGCACCTTGCCTGGGTGATACAATAGAGCCAGCTCTGTTGGCAGAGGTGTGGGTGAACCAGTTTCGAAGCAGTGAACAAGGGAGAGATGTTCTCATTACCAACCTGTCTTGAGGTGGCATGGGTGGGGGTGGTGGGTGGGGGAGGAAGGGAGTTTCCCTCCTTCCCTCCCACCCATCAACACCTGAGGCAGGTAGGAGAGCTGGCTTTGTGGTCATAAGAGCAGGACAGCTGTCCCTGACCCCCACCAGCTGCAACACTTGGGAGAGCAGGCCCTGCGCCTCATCTGGGTATCACAATAGAGCCAGCGCTATAGGTGGAGGTATAGGTGAGCCAGCCCTGAAGCTGTAAGTGTGTTATGTGGCGGTGTGGGTGGAGGAGAGATGCCCCACCCCCTTACCTCTTGCCCTTTACTCCTTGCAATAGAGAGAGCTGACCTTTCTCTTACCAGCTGCAGCGTTCAGGAAAGCTGGCCCTGCCCCCTACCTAGGCAACACAGCAGAGTTGGCCCTGTTGTTGGAGATGTAGGTGGTCCAGCCCCGATGTTGCGATTTGGTGGAGGCTGTCCCCATTACTCAGCTGACATGTGGTGGCATGGGGGCCGAGGATAGATGCCCTTCCCCCTCCCCATGCCCATTGATTCATCAGACAGGTGGAGGAGTTGGCCCTGGGGTCATAGGAGCAGGAGGGCTGTCCTTGTTCCTTATCAGCTGCAGCTCTCAGGAGAGTGGCCCCTATACCTGTCTGGGCAACACAGTGGAGCTGGCCCTGATGGTTTAGGTGCAGGAGAGTCAACCCTGAGGGTGTGAAGTCAAGAGAACTGGCCCTGCCCCTCATTCATTGCTGAGCAGTGCTGGAGAGCTCACCCTGGTGTTAATGACAGGGGAGAACTGGTGGACTGATCAACCCTACAGTTGCCCAGGCCCAGAACTGGCCTGTCCAAACATCCACCCATCTATGTCTGCTGGAACACTTGGAGGGGTCTGACCCACAGACACAAAGCTGCAGAATCTCTATGACACAGGGCAACAATAGAATATCCAAGAAGAGTCCTAGTGAGGGCCCAGCACTGATAGTGTAGCAGAAACCAGAGGCCTAGAACCAGACCAATGGACTCTTTCAATGAACATTTGCAAGTGAAGAGCTGTGGGCAAAGGGGTTTACTAAGCGACTCATTGTGTGAC
Source organism: Bramus lutescens (assembly GCA_001685075.1). NCBI lineage: Eukaryota > Metazoa > Chordata > Mammalia > Rodentia > Cricetidae > Bramus > Bramus lutescens. The sequence continues at coordinate 75,416 of LOEQ01004697.1, read as the reverse complement.
ACTGCGGGTTCCATGATGAGATTTTTTTCCTTTTTTATCTTTTAAATTTTATTTTATTTTGAAGGGGTAGTTTCAGGGTCAGAAGGTAAATGCAAAGGGACAGGAATGAAGTTAAGTTGCATGATGTGAAAGACACAGCATAAATAAAAAGAGCATTAAAAAAGAAAATGTAAACCATTAGAATATATATCCAGCAACCAGCCTACAGTCTACAACTCCAGAGAACATAGACAACGAAGAGGACCTTAAGAGAGACATACATGGAACTGCATAGGAAGGAATAAAAGACAAGATCTCCTGAGTAAGTTGCAAGCATGGGTGTCACAGAAGAAGGTAGAAGGGGAGAGGCGAGGAAGGGAGGAGAGTGGATAATAATGTATAGCTCAATAAAAACATTAAAAAGAATATATATTCACAGGAAATCAACATGTGCCTATACTAATTTTGTTAGGATATTTTGTTCAAGAAATAAAAATGTAAAAAAAAGATTGCAAAAAGATCACACATGAAAAATGGCTTTAAAAACTTTTGGTCAGGAGATTACTCAGTAGGTAAAGGTCTTGTTGCCGAGTCTGGTGACCTGTGTTCAATTCCTAGGGTCCACGCAATGGAAAGAAATAACCAGCTCTTACTGGCTGTCCTCTGGCCTTCACATATACACCATGGCATGTGTGACACACACACACACAAATACATAAAACACAACAAAATTTATGTTTTTACACACAGTGTGGGTTATTTCACTTGAATAACTAGGAGGATTTTCTTGGAATGTGGATAGGAAATACGACGTCTTCAAGTTTTGTTTAGTAAGACACTAGAAACAACAAAATTAAAGTTACTGGTTTTAAAATGGAAACAGTCTAGGGTAGAAATTCATTGGAGGCAGACACTTACAGGGAAGTTTTGTATTCATCTATCTCCAGTTACTAGGACACGATTGTGCTGTTTTTTTTAGTCATTTGCCTGTGTTTCTAAGTAACTGTTTCCATTATTTTGAAATGAAGCAAGCAAAACAAAACAAAATAAAAAAGCAAGAAGGAAAAAGTATTGAAAGTCATCTGAGAAAGTGACTATTTTTTTGCACACTTCCTTGAGCTGCCGCCACTCATTGACCGTCTGCTGTGTTTCAGGAACCGCTCCTTCTTTTCCTACACACCACAGTTCTTCTACCCTCAGCTGAATACAAGCAGCCCAATTATCCACCCCGTATGGTTCTCAATTACAATGTGCTTAATATTTCAAACTGAAATCCTAAAGGTATTAACATTAGACATGTAATTTTAAATGTTAATCAGAAACCAAAACTTCTAGCCCAGTAGCTACTTTTTTTGTGTTTAATTAATAACTTACATGAAAAGATAGTTTATTTAAGATAGGATTTTTGTATGTAAGTCTGCTTGACCTGGAACTTACTTTGTAGACTTGGACTTGCATCATGTCAACATTTCGTTCAGATTTTCTAGTTTTTCTAAATGCCCTTTATATTTGTCTTGAAAATGTATCTTTCTATTGTTGAAGACACCATACTGTTTGGTTACAGGATGCAAGGGTATTGAGATGGAGCTCAGTGGGAAATGTCCTCCTTGCTGGTTGGTGTTCATAGTCCCTAAGGCGGCTGCTGGAGAAAACTCATCACCAGCTTCATAGATTAGGAGTGCTCTAATACCAACTGTCCAGGCAGGATACACTCACGACTGCAATAGTGGTATGATGATTTTGGGGATAGCCAACTTCTTTATGATGGTATTTGAGCCCTGCTCCATGGGAGATAATACATCTAGCATTATAGATTGGGTGAAAAGCATGAGGCTTGGGAGGGCATTGGCCCAAGGGGGGAATACATGGCCACTGTTTCCAAAATGACTATGTTGCAAATCTACTACCTAAATATTTATGTTTAGGGGCTGGAGAGATGGCTTAGGTTAAGGGTGTTTACTGCTCTTGCAGAGAACCAGGGTTCAGTTCTCAGTACCCATATGATGGCTTACAACTGCCCAATTGGAACTTCAGTTCCAGGGGATCTGATGCCCACTTCTAATATCTGCAGACACTTGCACATGCATGACACAATAGTTATGCACCCGTGCATACACATAAAAAATAAAATAATCTTAAAAATCATGCAGCTCCCTTTAGCAGAGGGTAAAGATTAATGCAGAGAATCACATCTGGTCAAAGTACAGAGTAAGTGACCAATGAGCTCTTGGTCTCAAAAGAGCCATGTACATCTGTATCATACCCTAACAAGGCCCAGCTGTCACAGAAGAAAGAGGGGAAAGAATTCAAGAATATAATGTAGGAAAAGAGCATCATGAAATACTGACATCCAGATGAGGCGTGGTCAGTGCAACCAGGAATATACAGCAGCTATGGATACCTGTGCAAGACACAAGACTGGACCTCGAACTTCCCTCATGGACAGAGGAGATGCCCACGAAGCCCTTTCCTTCTTGAGGCGCTAACAAGTGTTGATGGTTACTGAAGGAGGAGGAAGGGAAGGCTAAGGAGGAGGAGGAGTCTCTTTCTGTAATGGTGTAGTCAGTGCAGGACTATGTGGGAAGAACAATGGTTTCAGAAGGAAAGGAAGAAGGAACCTAGAAGGTAATGGTGGAAGTAAACATGACCACAATAAATTTTGTATATATAGATATGTATACATATATTTTGACAGTTTTATATGTATATATACATATATATATATTAAAATGTCAAAATAAATGTGTCTGTATGCATATATTTTAGATGAGCGTCATAAACCCCTTTTGTGGGACACACATGCCCACATGTCTGGTATTTGGATACCAGAGAGGTTTGCATACTACTCTTTTGATTCTCACCACCGATTAAGAGATCATGCATGGGCCCATAGATTTCCACACTGAATTTCTGTATACTATGATTCTGTCCTCCCTCTATGAGTATTAACTTTGTGGTTAAAAAGCCATTTAGGAGACTGGGGTGACAGTTCAGTTGATGAGGGGCACTCTGTATAAGCCTAATAACCCGGGTGCAACCCTGTACCTCTGTGAAATATTAGCTGTGGTGTGTGTGTTTGTGATCCCAGCACTGGGGAGACAGAGGCAGATTGTAGTAATGAGGGGAGCGGGCCCTGCTTTTCGTCCGGCCCAGCTCCCGCATGGCTAGCTTATATCCCGAAATAACAACACACCAATTGTA
>LOEQ01004697.1:37762-50721 GCA_001685075.1 Bramus lutescens | reverse complement strand
CTTTCTTTCTTTCTTTCTTTCTTTCTTTCTTTCTTTCTTTCTTTCTTTCTTTCTTTCTCAAGACAGGGTTTCTATGAGTAGCCCTGACTGTCCTGGACCTAGCTTTGTAGACCTCAAACTCACAGAGATCTGCCTGCCTCTGCCTCCTGAGTGCTGGGATGAAAGGCATGCTTCCTAGAGAGTAGACATGAAGGTAATCTCCAGCAGAGAAGTATAGTAGGAGGCTGCTTGTTTGTTTCCTGACCACCCAGACCTGAGATAATCACACAGAAACTATATCAGTTAAAACACTGCTCGGCTTATTAGCTTAGGCTTCTTATGAAGTAACTCTTCCATCTTAAATTAATCAATTTCTATTAATTTGTGTTTAATACAAGGCTCGTGGTTTGCTGGTATGGTTCCCAAGTGTTTGTCTCCTTTGGTGACTGCATAGCATCTCCCTGACTCCGCCTTCTTTTCTCCTCTATCTCTGCTTGGAATTCCCACCTTGCTCCATTCTGCACTGCAATAGGCCCAAAGCAGCTTCTTTATTAACCGATGGTAATAAAACATATTCACAGCATACAGAGGGGAATCCCACATCAGAGAAGTTATCTGAGTTTAGCTCTGAAAGGCTTAGTGTGTCAGCAAACAGCAAAATCTGCAGCAGGTTCTAGTCACCACTCCCACCCCCGGAGTCAGCTGTAGAGCGTGTCTGAAGATTGGAATGGATGTAGGAAAGAACATGAAATCTGACAGGAAATTTTGGTCAAGTTAGTTTGTAGTTCCTCAGGCACCTGTCTGGGATGTGTTAGGGAATCTCTGGCTGCAGTCTGACGTTTCCTTCTGGAAGTTTGATGTTAATCACTTTCTCATCTGCTTTGGAAACTTCCAAACAGCACGTAGGCAAGAGACAGCAGCAGTCCAAGGCACAGGGTGAGCAGTGTCACACAGGAACACTGGGATACAGCTCTGGAGGTTTGAACCACAGCTTGCCTGTTGACCATGTAATCTGGGATGACTTAGGTGGCCTTCTTACCTGCAATTGGGATAAAACGATGAACAATTTCTTGGACTTTCCTGTAGGATTCATCCAGGCAGTGGGTGGCGAGTACACAGATACCAGTATCTGACACATAGTTGACTCTTAGTCCGTTGCAGCAGCTGTTAGCTTTCCTAGACAGCATTCTGTGGCCAGTACACACTTTTTGTAAAAGGTCCCACTTGCCTTTCCACACTAAGGATTTCATGATTGCTGGACACAATATGGAAATGGACTCATAAGCCTCTTGCCAGGTGATCTTCCAAAATGGAACGTTGAGGAAATCGGGGGGAAAAGTGAGAGCACATGGCTTTCATTACCCTTGGGATATAGTTTGACTTGAAAATGAAGGGAAAACTGGGGCAAAATATTTTTTGAAGCCAGTTTTTAAAGAGGGTCAATATTTGGCTAAATGCAAAGCAATAGCAAATCCAAATATTTGTTTTAAACATTTGTTGCCAAACATGGAAAGATTTTCCTTTTCAAAAGAACAATGAAAAGTAATAAGTCTTTCCTTACCCAAATAAGCTTCTCTACATCTTTCTTGCATGATTGACAGGCCTGGGGGAAAGGCCTTCTAAGCAGTGCCCACTGCTAAAGTCTGGGACGGGAGTCTGGAGACTTGGATGCTGTATTCTAGATAACGGCTCACAAAAACACTCGGAAATCAAGAGTTGTAGAAGTGACATTTCAAATGAAATTAAAACCTAATTTTTACAACTTGGTGATTTTTGTCACTATTGTGAATATTATCTTCAGATTTATTTGTATTTCTTCCCAGATGTGGTAAAAGTGGTTTTAGGGAAGATATTTTTTGACCTAATTGCTAAGGAGCTAAGGGGAATACCTCAAAGATTTTAGGTTTATCCTTTTGAGTACTTTCTGAATGGAATAGACAGAAATATTTCATGATTGTCCAAATGTGTAATGGGATTCATGATTATTCTACAATGGATCTGTTACGTGTGCAAGGTTCCATTGGCCTACTGTGCTTTCTCCCATCAGTCAGACTTGTGCCTCCCAGAGACTGACAGAACCATTTACCCCCAAATAGTTAGATTTTCTGTTCCAGAACTGTACCCCAAGCCATTTCTTTTGTTTGTTTTTCATGGTTCTCACTACCCAACTCAGGCTGGTCTTGAACCTGTGATCCTCTGTCTCAGGCTCATTAGGACTGAGATTCCAGGATAAGTTCTCATCACAATACCTGGTACAAGCTAGTTTTTTCGCCTGAGGCAGGAGCCCTTACATAAGTGCATCATCTTTGCAAGTAGGTGATACCCGAGTTCATAGTGCGGAAGAGTAGCAGGCTAAGAGAGGCACAATCTGAAGGCTCTTCAGAACAAATTATTATACCAAACACGTAGGATCCAGGAGTCTCAAATGAAAACCTTTAAATCATTAATAGTATACAATATTTAGGGTAAAATTAGCAAGAAAGAGCTTGTATATATACTCTCTCTCTCTCTCTCTCTCTCTCTCTCTCTGAGAGAATGAGACTGCTTTGTGGTATTGGAGCTCTTAATAGAAAATATAAAAGTGATGCTTTGAAAGTTTATGTTATAATAATTTATCATTCTTAATTTGCTCCTATTGAATCTCTCTAATTAGCCACAGGTTTATTATAGATCTTAAAGCTATCTTCCGTGTTATCCTAAGGGTATTATTTACTTGGTTGATAATGGTTTGACTTTACTAAGCTGTGACTAATGCTTGGTAGAGCAAATATTGAGACTTGGTCACCAGTCGGGACATGTTTAAATTGGAGAACATATGCTACTGGTGGGTGCTGAGTTGGTCTTTACAGAGCTGTGTAAAGTCTCATAGAATTATAGTAAATAGAAATGAAACTTGACTCTTTTGCCTTCAAAATTTAATCTTGAACAGGGCAATCATGACATCCCCCAAATGGTGCATGTCTGCTGAGTAAGCAGGGCAAGTGCTGTAACTGAATCCTAAAAGACAGGCTGCAAAGAGAAATAATTGGAGAAAAGGAAAGAAAATTGTGTTAGTAAATTCGACAGCCTCTAATCGCCGTTTTTTGATCAAAGGTGTCTAGACGCTACCTAACGCCGCTCCAGCTTTTGTGATGGTACAAAGAAGCTTGCGTGACTGTTAGCTGAAGCACAGCTTTGGAGGACGTCTGTGTAAACAAACAGCTTCCAACACTTGGTCACTTGTCAGTGTTGCCTGCTGTCTGTGTTTATTTAGAGATGAGATTGGGTGCTCGCCGTTACCCTTTGGAAGTTACAGCCCACAGCCACAGCCAAGCAGCTCATGGTCTTAAAACAATGGAAGGGCACATTTATGTTCTCGCTCCATTCTCATTGAGAGCTTCAAGGAGAAGGTTTGCAAACATGTAGCAGGCACTGTGACTATGCTGCTTTTTGGACCCAGATCTTTTGGGGTCAATCTTGACTTTCCATATTCTGTCATTTTTGTCTCATGTCACTTATAATGGACACATTTTTGAGCATACCATTTTCAAAGTAAAAATACAGACACAGTATATACAAGCACCCCCACAACTTTCTGCGGGCACACACATATTGAGTACTTAAATTCCAGGTATTTCTCACATATATTTCCCACAGTAGTCTTTCAGAACAGAGTATCCTTATCCAACTTTTGCAAATGGGCAAACTGAGAACTTGGGGTGGGGGCCGGGAAGCTCAACTCAAGCAACTGGCAAACAAAGGAGCCCATGTTGACATGAGCCTGGCTGTAAAGCCCTTGTTCTTCTTATGACAAGGCTCTAGCAGGCATCCCAAGTTCCAGCCACCCTGAACAGAAGCACTGGCTATGGGATTTGCCTGGAAGTGTCTCCGGTAGCAGCATTTCCCAGCAGTTCTGGTTACCATCCCATTGCCATTCCAGAGTGTGGATTCATAGTTATAACCTAACATTCATTGACTGAGCTGCCTCACAGGACTCTGGGAATGGAATTCAGGACTGGTGGGTTTCAGGATAGGCTGGTTCCCAGAGAGAATAGTCCAGCTAGAGTAAGGGACACTGAGATGCTCAGGAGCCTCTGCAGCTTTCTAATCTTTGCCACCAGGGGCCAGTGTCCAGGTGCCAGAACCCCAGGCAGGTGGCTCATGGGATAACAAGCTGGGAGAAAAATAGACAATGAAAAGAGAGACTGTTCAGTTAGTAGGATTTGGCAAAGGGCCTTGGGCAGGCTAAGCCTCAACTGACACCATAAGTCAGAATTTTCTTATGATTATGGGTGTCTAGAGACCCGCAAATACCTTCTGCCTAGGTGAAGGCACCCCGAAGCCTGCAGACTGCAGCTCTCCTAAGTAGATTAAACATTCCATTATCTGTGGCACAATCTGGTAATGAGACAAGGAGAATAGAGGAAAATCAAACAGGCAGAGTGGGAAGTGGATTTTATTAGCTGTCAGGATCTGGGCACTAAACACCACATTGCTGTAAATAAAGCAAAGTCCCCTTGAATGTGTTAAGTGACTACAAAAGACCACAGTAACCCTTTATTCTTCCTTCTTTTCAGGCGAAGAGAGGAAAACATACAAAAGGCTGTACAGAAGAAGTAAATCATCACAGTGACTTCAAACCATGAAGGAAAAGGCATATTCCAATACAATGCCACTTTCTTTCTATTGTTTCCAAAAGAGCTCACTCATGCTCTCTTCCTTGGTCGTATCAGGACTATTTGAAATGAAGTCCTGTGTTCTTCTCTGCAGACATACGTCTCTGGACGTTTCTTAATATGATTTGGAAACAAAGGGGTGTTTTAAATCTCCATGTCAAGGTTCTTTATTCTCCTCTGTTTCCCTAAACACGAATGTATTCATTCTTCTAGCTGCCTGCAGAACATACTGAAAACGGTGGCTTACATCCTGCACGAATGGAAAGGATGAAGAATGTAAAGGAGAAGGCTCCTGCAAAGGGTCTTGTGTCTGTGGAGGAGTGTGCGCAGAGTTAATTGTTGGCTCCGTGGAAAACTTAGAGCAACAGATTTGGCCTCTGGCAAGACAATTTTACAAAAGTAGGAACAGATAATGAGCCAGACTGTCTCTCAGCTATAACTATGTCAGATGAAAGTCAGTCTCTCTCTCTCCATCCCCCTCTCTCTTTCTCTCTCTTCCCCCCTCTCTGTCATATATGCATGCAAATATTTGTAAACATAGACACAAACGTAAACTTTTATGCAAGCATCCACTTGAACACACTCACACACGTACATACTCACATATACACACATATACTGCCCATACCCATACACACACTAACTATATCACCAGTGAATTTTGAATTAGTTTTTCTAGACTCTAAAAGAACAAATTATCTTCTAACTAAAAGCCCTGCCTGCACCAACTTTGACTTTCTTCATGTAGGTCGTTAAGCACTGGGGCTTAACATCCTGACCTCGCATTTGACATATTAATCCTAATTTTAATCCGATACCAAGACTCTCTGTTGTACTGAATCAATTCAGGTTAATTCAGAATTAGGCTGCTCCCACCCAGAATCAATAGCCCCACTGTTACCTTTCTGCAAAGCTGACCACCCAGTTTTGTGAGAATCTGCAGTGAATTAGAAAATCTGCCATTGCTGGAAGAACAGGCAGCTCAGATATGGCCCGTCATTCATTTCAGTCTGTACAATACCCTCTCTTTGTCTGTTGTCTCCTGTGCTAACCTGACATCCCTCAGTCTGCCACGCAATGAGATCTTTATCCTCCTGGAAGGAATGCTTTGCACACCAACATTATTAAGAAATTTCTGGACAATGTTTAGTGGCTAAAGACTAATCCAAGGCTCTATTAAAAAGGCATCTGGGTAATTAATAGCACATTTGTTCTCAGCCTCCTCCCAATTTGTCCATTAGTGGAATAAAAGCCCAGGACAAAGGGTCATGTGGTTCGGTTATATTTTACAAGAATTCTTCAGGAAGTTGAAAACACATGAGCGTTTTCCAAAGATACATATGTTTATGGCTTCTTGGAGCAGCAACTACAAGGGTCCCTGGCTTTAAACTGAGGCTGCCTGTGACCACTTGCTATCATGGTCNGCAGCAACTACAAGGGTCCCTGGATTTAAACTGAGGCTGCCTGTGACCACTTGCTATCATGGTCAGGAGACGAAGCTGAATCTTGACAATTTGTCCCCCGGAATCATCAAAGTTTCTACTAGGATGCTCTAAAAACAGAGTCAGGCCGACACATGTCCTTTGGGTTTAGGCTAAAAAGAATTTCTTCCCTGTATGTTTATCAATCTAAAAAACAAAACAAACAAATAAAAAAACCCAAATACTTTTACACTTTTTAATCTAACCCTTGAAGGCTCTTCTGGGCCCTCTTTCTAAGGGATTTTTCGTGCATGCAGAAGTTTCAGGATACAGGCTTCTGCACCACGACCAAATGAACTCCAGTTCTCAACTGATGCTTTCTTTGTCTTCCTTATTAGCTTTAAAAGCTGGATGCCTGGAGAAAATTATAGGTATCTGTAGATAAAAGTTAAAAACACCTTGATAGTACCTTAAAGTTAAGTGCAGATTTAGTGTAGTTCTTATGGGCTTCTGTTAAATCGTTGACAGTACAAGGATCTGGAATTCATCAGGACTACTATGTCACAGTGTGTGTATGTGTGTGTGTGCATGCACGCATTGGGGGGGACCTTGAGAGAGTAAGATATGGGCAATGATAAGATCACAATCAATGTTTAGTAACTATGGAAAGTTCCAGGCAGATAGACAAACACATAAGCACAGATTCCTGGACAGAAATAGAGAGAAACCAAGACTCTTAACTAGGGGTCTATAACATGTTTTGGGGTATCAGATCAAGACACAAAATCCTAAGACATCAATTTTGCTTACTATTGTTCAAGAGCTTCCTATGGGTCAGGGCAGGTTCTTCTATGGGTCACCATATCAAATACTGACAGTGATATGCATCATTCTTATTATTAGATGACATTCACATGATGTGAGCAAGGCCCTGTGGTCTCATATCACTCTGGCTTGCTGGGTCTCTGCTAGCCCTTCTTGTCTCAGTAGAATGGCCAAGTAAACATGCTTTGAGACAAGCATGGGCAGGCTGGGTCGAGTCTTGACTTCATTCATTCTTCTATGCCCTTGTTTATTCTGTTACTTATCAACCACCTGTAGTACACCAGTAAGATATAACAGTAAGCAAAATGATTTCCAGCTCCTGCTCCCCATAGCTTACAAATAGGAGAAGAGAGACCATGAATTCTAAAATTGTTAACCATTGGAAAGAGAGACAGAAGGAGTACAGGGCCTTCTGAGAGTCTCCTAGGGGGACTAGAAACTAGGCAGGGGTGTTTGGGAGCAGCTTCCTAAAGAAGAGCCTCTCCAGCTGGGCTCTGAAGAGGACATGGCACCATCTAGAAAAGAAGCTAGGGAGAATAAGCCAAGGTGGCATATGGACAAAGTCTGAGCTTTGCAGGGAGTGTGGGTGTGGCTAACCCATGGGGAGCCTAGGAGAGGAGAGCAGATGGAGCATCTTGGTGGTGGTGGTGGTCGGGGGGAACAAAGGCTTGTGGCCTTTGGAGATAGTATTTCTCCCTTCCTCTGTTTCTTTCCTTTTCCATTTCCTCCTTCTTTGCATGCCCCAGACTCCAGCCAGACTGAGGTCATTGCTAGCATCTCCTTTTCCTCCAGACTCATTTTAGCACCCGGGCTCAGCAGAGCTGTCCTGGAGGCTGGACAGATCCTGCTCATCTTGATACAGTTCTTCTGATCCTACAAGAGCCTGAAGGAAAAAGTACTCTTTTATCCCACAGTCTCATTCCGTCCTAGGACTTCCCTGAAATAATCTAGAGAGCTGAAGCTGTTTAAACATCTCATTGTGACCGAGCGATGCAGGCCAGGCCTCCCTGGGCTACTCTTGGCTGGGAGAGCCAGGTCTCTGCTCAGCAGAACAAATACTTGTGAGCCTTAGCACTTTACAGAAGACTCTCCCAGTTTCTCGAATTCACATTGCAAATGCGATGGAAAAGGCAACGCGGGTTCTGTGTACCTGAAGCTTGTCATTTGTTTTAGGACACTGCATTCATGGAGGATGAGAAAGGCGAGCTTTGGAAGCTTTTTAAAAAGCTAGCTGACACAGGCAGATCTCTCTGTGCCAGGGCGCATACTTACCCGCAAAAGAGTCCCTAATGAGTGCTCTCTCTTAGCATCCTTCCTGGCAAGTTTGCATGGACCCAAAGCTACAAATGCCATCTGCCAGTACACACTGTCTTTGAGAGCAATACATTGCAGCCAGGCCAGGCAGCTGGTCTCTACAGCACCTGGGGTTTCCCCTATGGTACCCCCAGGTTTCAGCTTATGAGGTCTTGAATTCATTACCTACTTCAGGAATTTGGTGAATAGCACCCCTTCTTGCTAAAACTATGCATCTTAAACACTTTCATGTCAACACATGTGGGTGGGTTCAGGTCATGTGTGGAAAACACTTGCCTAGGTGTTGAGAATAGTGCTTCATTATAGAACGGAGAGGCAAAACATGAAATAAAGTCAGGCATATTTGAGAAAAAAGGCATTCTACAAAGGAGAACATACACTTAACACTATATAGAAGTTATTCTACTTTTCATTTGCACTGTTGCAAATTGGGTGTACCTTCTATAGAAGGGTTGTTCACCAGTGGTGGCATGATGTCAGAAGTGTCTAGGTCATTTTGTCCACCTAACCCATGGCCCAACCATGAAATCTCATTGTTGATACTCATTTCTACTAACCATCAAATCCTTTCTCATCATCTTTCCCCTCTTTCTCCTGCCAAGTTTCTAGCCCTACAATATCAATTCCTTTTTCTAGAGGCCCAGATGGAAGAAAAGCTTTGGTACAAAGCACCCCTCGGGTACCCTGAAGAAATGTGTATGTGTGTGTGTGCACGCATGTGTATGTGTGCACCTGTGCACACACTCATTGTCTCTCAAGATATTATAGCTGGAACATGAAGGAATTTAGTGTGGTGGACTCTGCTTAAGAGCTGGAGCCAGAGACTTGCCACTGCTACTTGATGTGGCCTGAGAACTGTGTGGTTAATGTCCCAGGAAAGACATTCACTTAGAAATATTTTAAGCAATATATTACTGTTGTTACATTAATCATGTGGACTCTCTATGTTCTGCAAGACATGGTCCAGTTGAGTTGTCAACTGCATGTTGCATGAGCTGAATTCTAGACATACAAAGGGCCTTGGCAGATCAGATGCTGAAATAATGTTAGTCCTTAGTCACAGGATGAGCAGCATTTGGACAAATGATGTCATCTCTGTGTTTTCCTGGCTTTAACTACATTAGACTCTTAGGGGGGAAGAGCAGCCATTTGGAGATAGTAACCGGAAGAAGACACTGACTGAAACCTTGTTAAGTGTGAGGCTCAGTGCCAAATGCTTTATCATACCAGATAGTGTTGTTTATACTGTTAGTTTCTGCTTGTTATACCAGTGATTTTCAACCTGTGAGTTGTGAGCCCTTTGGGGGTCGAACAACCCTTTCACAGGGGTTATCTAAGGCCATCAGAAAACACAGATGCATTACTATTCATAAAGTAGCAAAATTACGGTTATGAAGTAGCAGCAAAAAAATTTCATGGCTGGGGGGTCACCATAACATGAGAAACTGTATTAAAGAGTCTCAGTATTAGGAAGGTTTGGAACCATTGTATTATACTATTATTTCCACTCTAGGAAACTCAGGAATGGGAGTGAGGTGGTTTGAATGACCTCCACAGGCTCATATATTTAATGCTTGGTCCAAAGTTGGTGGAACTTTTTGGGAAGGATTAGAAGGTGTGGCCTTATTGGAGGAGGTATGTCACTAGGGGTGTACTTTGGGGTTTCAAAAACTCACACCAGGCCAAATCTTGCTCTCTCTTTGCCTCCTGCCTGCTAGGATGTACAAGGGTATAGTATAGTAACTCTCAGCTACTGCTCTAGCACCGTGCTTGCCTGCCTGCCGCCATGTTCCCCCCATGATGATCATGGACTAACTCTCTGAAACTGTAAGCAAGCCCCCAGTTAAATGCTATTTTTGTAAGTTGACTTGGCCATGGTATCTTCACAGCAATAGAACAGCAGCAAAGACAAGGGGGAGATGTAAATAGCAGCCCCTGCATCCTGCCGACTATCAAGGGGGAACTAAGCTCAACTTCAAGCACTTCTGTCTTGTGGGAACTGGGCAGATCTCACTGGTGTGAATGTTGCTCCCATCCTCCTGGCTTTGGCTCTCTTGTTTTGGCCTGAGACTCTGTTGACCTCTCAGCTGTGAATGTCCAGGGTCAAAGAGGAGTGGGAAGAGCCTGTGGAGATAGATGAAAAAGCATGAAGAAAGAGTCCAAACAGGAAGCCACTGACTGTCCTTCCGGATGTGCTGCAGAGCATGTGACTTTGGGAAAGAGATAGATGTTTAAAAGAACTGGAGTGAGCCAGTCACCTTCTGTGTATCCCCACAATTCTGGAGAGAATTCACTGGCCTTCTCAAGCTTTTAGAGTGAGTGAGGTTTGGCTTTGGTGAAACTTGGCCTTAGAGACAGCAGAGCAGGCAATGGAGTGCCGTAGTTTGGTCCCGGCTATCGTGACCAGCTATCATGGGCACATTTTTCCAGCAAAAGGAATAGACAATTTTCTCTCCTTTGGTGTCTAGGAGGGCAGATTTGGGGTCAAGAGACTGGCTAGAGTATTCTGATTTTTAGTTAGCATTGTTATCATACCCTAAAACGGAGTTTCCAAACAGCTTCCTGCCATACTCATCATCCTCTTTTGCAGTATTTCTATAGAAACTGTTACTTTGATGATGTTAAAGGGTTTTAGTCTTAGATATCTAATATCAGTGAGTTTTAGGAAAAATTTCTTTCTCTAAGTGGCAGTTCTGGTGTTAAGAGAAGGCTGTTCCCTGTCCTAAGTTGCTTAAACAGTTGATTCAATACTGAAAATGGGACCCACTGAACCTGGGTGAACATGTGAATTACACCACCTATCCAGTACAACCTTGTAGCATGCATTGAAAAATGGCTTATTCCTACGAGTAGAAAGGGTGCCAACTTATAAACTTATTTGGGCAATTTGGGACTCTAGTGGTATATGGGCATATTAAGATCATATCACAGAAACCAAAGATTAAAAACTTATTGGACACGTCAGACCAAGGAAAGGGTATGACTCCACCGGGACTCTGTAAAGAGGTAGATGGTATCTCAGGGGCTTCAGGTCAGCTCCGCACCTTCTGCAGATGCAGCCTGTTTAACTGCTATCTGCTTCTCCTCCTGTTTGCGTTCTTCCACCTGAGATCCAGTCCTTCATCTAGGCCCAGCTCTGCCCTTTCCTCTCCACAGCTTGACTCAAGCCTGCAGCTTTGCTCTCAAACCTGTGGCCAGCAGTAGCCTGACTTGCAGCAACAACGGCAGCAGCTAAGAGACATCCTTTGAATCTCTACCAGCTTCCTCTTCTCGGGTCTTTATAACGTCTTGAACTCTAATGTGGTCTCTTAATCCTTTACAGCCTTTCCATCACCTACATAGGTAGATAGACAGATAGAAAGATCATAGGTGGGTGGATGATATGCAGATAGATAGATGATGTGTAGACAGACAGGTAGGTAGGTAGATGGCTAGGTAGATTTTCTGTGCGGTATGCAATATGGGATCCAATTATGGCTGAAATGAAAGAAGCTGTGTTCATCTTCAGCAGAATTATTGAGGAAATTGGGAACATCTGACATACCACTGCCACCAAAAATATCACACCTTGGGAATTTGCTGTTGTTTAGTAAGTTGTGACACCAATCAAAGTGTTCTGTGTTTCTGATGTGACATGCTAATGACACTGAGGCTTTCCTGTGAGGTTCCTTTTCACTTGGGGAGTCCTGACAGCTCCATACTAATCTATGTTTCATTTCCAGCGAATCACCAAGTAAGTGCTTTGGGAGAGACCACTTGCACATTAAATCCTTCTGCACTTGCAGGCCAAGCGCTGCGGTGTGAACGTGAAATGTTTCCCCAGCCTCACATGTCTGAACACTTCATCCTCACATGGTGGGACCAGTTTGGAAGGTTATGAAACATTTAAGAGGTGCCAGTTCAGGGTACAGGCTTTAGAGCCTGGCCATGTACTTGGCTGTGAGTGCGATGTGATTGGTCACCCCATGCTTCAGCTGCCATGCCTTCCCCAGCACGATGGACAATTTCCTGTTGCACACTTTCTTAGGGTCTCTATTGCTGCGATAGAACACTAAGACCAAAAGCAACAGGGAGGAGAAAGGGCTTATTTCACCTCGCAGGCTATGGCCCATCATTGAGGGAAGATGGGGCAGGGACTCTAGGCAGGAACCTGGAGCGGGACACACACAGTGAGGCTATATAGGCCCATCTTCCCTTACATCGCTTCTTCTTAGGTATTCAGTCACCGCAGAGCAAACCAAACACCAGCTCTAATGATAAAATGAACACTCAGACCATAGCACTGCCCCAGGGGCTCCAGTCTCTCACGTCTACTGTAACGACAGAGGTGGTCATACTAGGTGCTTAGGGTACTTTCTGGACAAAGTCTTTCTCTCCCAGAGAAGCATACTTTTCCAATCAGAGAAGACATCTGTCTTTGTAAGTCTGAGAGCACAGCTGTGAAGTGTCCAAGGGCCAATGTGGAATTTATTCCGGAGGAGCCTTGTTTTGAGATCTCTGCCTGTGGCTGGAAAGCAAGAAACTTCTGCTTAGATTTCAACTTACCGGAGACTGTCTGGTGGTCTTTGGGAAATCATTTAACCACCTTGGCTTCCCAAGACTCTTACTTCACAGTTGTCTTTGAGGCTGTGAGTAGTTTATAGGGGCTGGTAGCCGATTGCTGCAGTGATCAGGGAGCAGGCCTGCATTTCGTCCCTCCAGGCTCCCGCACGGCTAGCTTATACCCCAAAATAACAACACACAAATTGTATTCATTTAACCACTG
>LOEQ01004697.1:19249-32371 GCA_001685075.1 Bramus lutescens | reverse complement strand
TGAAAGAGCTGTATAAAACCTGAGTTCTGCTTGCCAATAAACGAGCCTTGAAGCCCCTCAGACTTGTCTCTCGGTTAATTGCTCTTGGCTCTTCCCCGTCTCTCCCCCATTATCTTTCAGGTGACTCCCGCCTCTCGAGAACCATGAAATAGAGTGTCCTGCTGGGAAGGACAAGTAACATTTGCTCTCACACAGTAGACAAAGTGGGCTCAACTGGGACACTCAACATGAAGGAGTAAGCTGCCTGGAAGTGTATCTATTATGTTTGTGGAGAGGAAAGGCTCTATTTAGCTTATACATCTATGTCACAGTTTATAGTCACAGGAAACCTGGGCAGGAACTCAGGGGTGGAGCTTGGAACACCAACCATGGAGGAATGCATCTTACTGGCTTTCTCCCAGGCTCACATTCAGGCACCTTTCTTACACAGCCCAAGCTTCCCTGTTTAGGGTTAGGCGGGCTGGGCCCTTCTATATCGGTTAACAAGTGAGAAAATGCTTCATGTGTCTACAAGCCAATCTGATGGAGGTATTTCTTGGTTCCCAGGCATGTCAAGTTGACAGGAAAAGAAAAAGAGAAAACAAAAAAACTACCTAAGCAGGGCACCCTCTATTGGGACAGGGCCACATCCTTTGGAACGTATTTGCTAACTATTGGGCTGCAACCTGCTATGGCCTCTGTGTAGAAAAGTGATGTGACTTTCTTTTTACATCATACATGCTGGTAGCTAGGGAAGCGCTTCAGATGCCCCCCCCCACTTCTGCACCCTCCTTTACTTTCTCTCTTCCTGCTTTAACTAAGAACCTGGGCTTTGAGCAGCACCCCATGGGAGGGTGAGCATCACTGCATCCCTCATGTTTGAATAGCCAGGGTTCCAAACTGGAAACACGGAAACACAGGCTTTACGAGTAGTTTCATAATGTCACTTGCTCTTGGCATTGAGCTTTGATTTCTTGTGTTCATATTCCTTTTGGCACGCCAGAGGTTCAGCACTCGGTAAGAAGAGTCAAGTGGTGAAAATGTGTAAGATAAACTCATAAAATTAGGCTTCTAAAACAGAAATTAGCTAAGTGAAAAAGCATAAAGTCAGCACTTAGAGAGTAAAGCTAGTCGTTTGTATCCGCTGAAAATGGTTTTAATCTTTCTACAGTGTGAGAGCAGCAAGAATGACAGACCCAGGCATGCTGATTAAAGAGGAACGCTTGCTAAGTGTAGATCAAAATGATTTTCTCTCTTCAGGATGAACTCATTAGAAGGCTCAGGCTGCAACCATATGGGTTACATTCAGACCAGCCAAGTGCTGAGAACAGGATTAAAATGGGAGCTGTGAGCCCTTCTCCCCAGGGGACCAAGCACCAGGAAGAGAACCAAGTAGCCATTGCCTGTGCAAGTTCATGGGACCTGAGAAAACCATGGCCCCAAAGCCTCTTTTTCCCCTTTTCTATCTTTCTGTGGCCATGTTTAAAATAGACTAGGTTTTTCTGAGCTGGAGAGATGGCTCAGCCCTTAAAGGCTAGGCTCACAACCAGAAGTGACCTGAAGTCCTTAGGCGCGAAGTTTAAATGGGACCTTCATAGGCAATCATGGTACTTAAGCTTTTACACGTTAGTTGTTTAAAAAAAAATTCTGAAAACTGTTTTTACTTTGTTGGCATCATTATGATTGTATCTACATAAGGATGCTGGGTATTGCTTATTTGGTCTCTAACGTCCTTCCATCTGAGAGCCACAGTCAACGCTTAAGTTAAATTCTTAAACATGAAGATGAGAATATTATAGCCTGATGAATCAGGCAGAACAACACACACACACACATGCACACAAGCACACACACACACATGCACGCACACACGCACTCACACACGCACCCACACATGCACACACACACGCACGCACTTACAACACTCACATAGCACTCATAAACACAGACACACATGCACACAGATGCACAGACATAGTACTTATACACATGGACACATGCACACACACTCTGTGAAATCTGGATCACAGAGAAAGAGTTCTGACCCAGAATGGGAAATTCAGTGGCTTGAACTTGGTTGACTGGCTGCTCTGAACCTAATTAATTAGAACTCTTTTCCCCCTATTCCGGAAAAGCCTTCTTCATTTCCTAGCATAATAGAAGATTTTTCTGGCATTCTAATGGAATACATAGGAATGGATAATCAATAAAATAAATTTATTTTGCTTTGGTTCTGGAAGCCAGACATCCCAGGATAGCTCCATCTAGTGAGAGTCTCACACTATGTCAGAACAGCAGAAAAGAAGGAAAAACGGAAACGCAGAGGAGATAAAACAAGAGAGTCGGCCTTACACTCTACAACCTGATCTTGCCTTAGCACATATACTTCCACGAGAAGGACATCGATCCCTGGTAACAACCCAATTCTCTTTAAGTTCCTGCTGCCTCTTTCCGTGGCTCTACTGGGGCCTCAATTCAAGCGTGGTCTATGGAGGGGTTGTTTAATCTGATCATTGTGGAATCTCCCTTTCTTTTCCAGACACACATGTGAATCTGAATGGCAGATATGGATGCCAATCCTCAGCCTGCTACTGTTCTAATATCTAGACCACAGTGACCTGCCGGCTCCAGGGAAGGTATTTCTGCTGTCTGTGAGTCCAGGTCCATGGGGCATTTGCCTGGTTGAGGACCTGTGAAGCCCTCGCTATCGTCATTCCCGAGGTCTGCCATATCACATGGCACCTGGCCAACTCTGCTCTTTCTAATCCAGAGAAACCTAATTTTTCTTCCTTTGAAGCCACGTGCACCCCTTTTTCTCTCAGCCTGATTATCCTCCAAGTTGCTCTTGAAAACAGTCAATCAAGCAAAGAGGAGGAAAGATGGTGGCCGGTATAAACAGCTCTTTGTTTCCATGAGGAAATGAAAAGCAGGCAATAAAAGCCAACGTGTCCATTTATAGCAGAATGTGTGCTCAGTCTTAGGCACCCCAGCAGGGTGCCAGGTAGAGCTGTCCCACTCCTTAGACACGGGCAGTGCATGTGGGCCTCACTGAGCAGACAGGCCTACACGGCAGCCGATAGCTGACAAAAAGCAACCGACAGCAAAAGCAGACAATAAATCTGCAGAACTGAAACTGCTGACGAATTCGACCAGAAATCGAGAGGACGGAACCTCCTGTCAATGTCATTAATTACTAAATTTAGAATCCATAGTAGCTTCATTTGAGAAGTTTGTCGGCTAGATTTTTTTTCACTTTCTCAAAAAAAGTGAATACCTGTCTCATGCTTGCTGAGAAGATACAAAACAATCAATTATAAAGGACTTGTTCAATGATAAATTTCCAAAAACAAAATTATGAGAAACCTTTTAATGTTTTCCCCAAATAAAAATTATATTTAATATGGAACCATAAGAATATTTCAGTGTGTTCGATATGCTGTCCCAGGATTCTAGTTCCTTGGCTTGCTGGGAGTGTCTCTCCATGCAGGTCAAGGGACCTCTTGTTTTATAGAATAAATTCAGTTCTCCAGGCATGCACAATGATTTCTGAGTCTATCAATGAAAGACACAGAACACTATGTTTCTGAGCCTGTCTTTCCTTCAGAGCTCCCTATGGTTGAGGCAGGAAATAGATCTGAGAATTGTTATATCAGTGGGGACAGCGATAGACCAAATACCGGAGGTTAGACTGTGGGACCTTCAGACATTAGCCTTAAGCTTGGAGATGTCCAGGCTATCCAGACTTCAGGAAAACTGAAGCTATAAGCTACAACTGGGGCTAACACCATCCTACCATGTTTTATAATCTCCTGAAGGACTCTAGAATTCAGAAGAGTGCTATACTTTTTGTGATTTAGTGAATACAGATTTCAGTCTAGTGATGTACACAGGCGTGTTCCACTGATGTACACAGGCATGTTCCACTGATGTACACAGGCGTGTTCCAGTAATGCACACAGGCATGTTCCAGTGATGTAAACATGTGTTCCAGGAGGGGTCTCTTTTTGTTTGGTCTCTCTTGCTGTATTAAAGACACTATGACTAAAAGCAACTTATGAAGGTGGGGGAAGGATTTATTTGGCCTACCCATCTGGTCAGAGTTCATCATTGAGGGAAGCCAAGGTAGGAACTCAAGCAAGGCAAGAAACTGGAGGCAGGAACTGAAGCAGAGACCAAGGAGGAACCCTACTGACTTGCTCCCCATGCCTTGTTCAGGCTGCTTTCTTGTAGCATAGAATCTCCTGCTCAGGAGTGGTCCCACCCACAATGGGCTAGGCCATCTTACATCAATCATATTCAAGAAAATGCCCCACAAGCTTGTCTATTGACAATCTGATGGAGGCATTTCTCGGTTGGGTCTGAGTTTCTCATTTATCTTCTCAAAGGACTCTAGATTGTGTCAAGTGGAGACACAATTGACAAGGACAGGACCCACAAATGAAGTTTCAGGGTCCCCAATGCTCGCCACCCTCCTGACCCACCAGGGTGCACCGCCACCCAGGAAACTTACTGAGCTGTGCATGAGTGTCTATTAGGGTTCTGTCACATAGACACAGCTGGTCTTTGTGGCACGGGCAGGCCCACTTCTGAGTCATCTCACTGAAAAAACCTCTGGTAAGGCTGAGAGCCCAGTTTGAGTGTTGGGCACTCCTACCAGTTAAGAAAGCCCAGAGTTAGAGGTTCCTTCCCAGGACCCAAGGACAAAGGCCAGCCTAAGTCTTTATTACATACAACAAGTGTATCTAACTCAGTATATTATGCATAATATTATTTATAATATGATGTTAAATGGCATATATCTTATATATATTAAATAGATGTACTGAAATGCATTTAGAGTTTCATTTTTCCTGTTATTAATACTAAAATTATTAGACTCCCAAAAATGTAACCAACTTTTAAAAGCCTTACAGCCCTCTGTCTTCAGGAACTTGAGTTAATTTATTTCAAGCTCAGGTAAGGATCTTTGAAAAGATGCCACACAATACTAATCCCAAGTTCCTTTCCATTTTAGAAAAATTTATTAGTGTACATCAATCACAAAGCGATATGTTTCATTATGATATTTCTACACATGGACACTGTGTACCTTGAATATAGTCACCCTCACACACGTTTTTCTGGTCCCGACCCCTACTATTTCCTGCCCCTTCTCATACTGTCTCCCTTCAATCTTCATTTACTTTTAAAATAATTTGGTTCCGCTCATGAAAGAAGACTGCAGCATTTGTCTTTTTGAGTCTGGCTTATTCATTTAACATGGCAATCTCCAGGTCCATCCATTTCTCCCGCTCTCAGATGCTATGGCTTCATTCTTCTTAGCAGCTGAGTAGAGCTCCCTTGTTCCCTTCACAGGGACCGGCTGTCTTGATTTTCATGTCAGCTGTCCTTCCTTAGACATATTTATTCACTCTAGTTAAAGGTCAACATTTCTTCAATATATCTTTTGGGATGTTTGTTTGGTCTCAAAGACCATTTCCTAGGGAGTCTTCTGGTGACCCATTTGGCCCAGGCATATGAGGGTTCCCTGGGATCTTGGTGGGTGTGCAGGACAAATCAGCTGTTCCCACACGAGCTTTTGAGCACATCTAATTCTCACTAGTGGAAGCAAGACTGGAATAGTCCTGTAAGCTGCTTGAGCAATGCCTGGAACTTCTGAGGACAGCTCTGTCATCAAGGAATGTCACCTTCCCCCTTTCCCCCTTTTCTCCCCTCTTCCCATTTGTTATTTCCAAGTGTGTAGAGAATTGGAGAAAATTCTAGGAATGAGTCTTGTAAGAATTTCAAGGCCTTACAAACAATCCTCTTAGGTCATTGCTGAAAATGCCACTAGGCAGCGTGAGCAACTATGGAAGAAAGGTTATAATAATGGAAACTATTACACAATGTTAATTTTATAATCCTGTTAATACCGAAGCATAATACATAGCTATGTTAGAGATGGAAAGATTAGAGCAGTGCTTCTCAACCTTAACGTGGTGACATTTTAATAGAGTTCCTCATATTGTGGTGACCCCAGCCATAAATGCTTTTCTTTGCTACTTCATAACTGTAATTTTGCTACTGTTAAGAATTGTAATGTATGCTGGTGGGCGTACAAACTGGTACAGACCCTTTGGTTGTCAGTGTGACAGTTTCTCAGAAATTTAGGAAACAACCTTCCTCATGACCCAGCCATACCACTTTTGGGTATATATCCAAAGGATGCTCAATCGTGCCACNGGTAATCCAGACCCAGAAAGACAAATATCATATGTACTCACTCATAAGTGGCTTCTAGACATAAAGCAAAGAGAACCAGCCTAAAATTCACAATATCAGAGAACTTAGACAACAATGAGGATCCTAAGAGAGACATACATGGACCTAATCTACATGGGAATTAGAAAAAGACAAGATCCTCTGAGTAAACTGGGAGCATGGGGAACATGGGAGAGGGTTGAAGGGGAGGGTAGAAGAGAGAGGAGCAGAGAAAAACATATAGCTCAATAAAATCAATAATAAAAAAGATACACATATACACAAAATTGCAATATGAGTATCTAATATGCAGGATATCTGGAATGTAATTGCAAAGGGGTCACAGCCCGCAGGTTGAGAACCACTGGATTAGAGGGTCATTGGTCATCCACTGTCAAGTTGTGCCAAGTTCTCTTATTCTGTGAAGTTCATGGGCAGGTGAACATGTGTTCAACAATCACTAAGAAAACAGTTTGAAGAAAACAGCAATGTCAGGAATTAGCAGCATTGAAATGAAATGGTGCTTCTGCCACTCCTGTGGACTGTATCACAAAATGTTGAAAATCACATGCAACTGAGGGTCAAAAGAAAAAAATCCTTGCTTGGTTTCTTCAATGGTCCAGAGCAATAGATGTCTTGTGTGGGCCTGATTTGCGGTGTCCTGTGTGAGCCTGGCTTGGGGTGTCCCATGTGTGAGCCTGGCTTGAAGGGTCGTGTGTGTGAGCCTGGCTTGCAGTGTTCTGTGTGTGAGCCTGGCTTGAAGTGTCGTGTGTGTGAGCCTGGCTTGGGGTGTCCCGTGTGTGAGCCTGGCTTGCAGTGTCCTGTGTGTGTGAGCATGGCTTGCAGTGTCATATGTGTGAGCTTAGCTTGCATTGTCTTGTGTGTGAGCCTGGCTTGCAGTGATGACCTTCATTCACACTCCACGAGTCTAGTGTTCAAGAGCTGAAACCTTATGGAAAGTTGTATCTATGGGTCAGGTGGAAGGTGATTAAAAAGCAGAGAACCATGGGCAATAGGTGAGATATAGAAAAGTAGCAGCTTGCTCTGCTCTGGACATTTTAAAAGTATTTCACCTAAATAACCTCTTTGCAGACAGTGAGCACAAACTAAACCCATTAGTAACAGCCAATCTCCTGTGGAACCCTGTGGTGCTGAACCTTGAATACAAGATGGGGGTCATACACATTCTCTCAATAAACTCCCTTCTTCTTAGGTCTGATCTTTCAGAAATTTGTTCCTGACTCAAACATCTGGGAAATTTGGGAAATTCTACCATGCATGGTAAACAAACAAACAAACAAACAACCCCACCAGTTAATAAACAACCAAATCACATTTTGCTCAACTGAGCATGCTCGCATTTCTTGGGGGTTAAAGGGCGTCAGTACCACAGACTTGGAGGAGCTGCCCAGCTCCTGGGCTGAGTCCAGAAAAGATGCTTTGGGTGGACAGGCATAATTGTCACAAATGTGCGTTGCAGCTCTCCACACCCAGCTCTTGTTCTGTTGTTGTTTATTATCTATTTTGCTACCAAATGAGCTCCCGTGTCTGCTTCGTGGTCAGCCCTTCATCCAATGGCTGTGATTCTGCAACCTTAAACAACAACAACAAAAAACAATCTAGTAAATAGCAACAACAGCAACACCCCCAACCCCAATAAACTTATCATCTCAGGGAGAGAGCTGACCCCTTTACCAGCTGCAACACTCAGGACAGTGGGTCTTGAGCCCCATGGGGCAGCACAAGGGAGCTGACCCTGCTGACAGGGCACAGGTAAGGAGACCTAGAAAGTGAACATGGGAGAACAGGCCCTGCCCCTCACCTGCCATATGGCCATATGGGTGGGGGAGAGATGCCCTCCCTCCCATCAGCATCTGAGAATTATGGGAGAGCTGGCCCTGCCTGCCACCTTTTATATGAAAGCAGTCGCTGCAGATCCTGTGGATAGCACAATAGAGCCAACTCCACTGGCAGAGGTGTGGGTAAGCCAGCCCTTATATTGTGGGCATGGAAGAGCTGTTCCCATTACTCAGCTGTCATGCGGTGGCATGGGTGAGAGAGAGATTGTGCCCCCTGCCCATCAACCTCGGAGGGGGCAGGTGGGAGAGCTGGTCCTGAGGTCACAAGAGTGGGAGAGCTGGTCCTGCCTTTCGTCTGCTGCGGCTATCAGCCCTGTTCCACACTTAGACAATACAGTAGAGCTTGCTCTGAAGGGAAACCTGACTCTGAGGTCACGAGGGCAGGAGAGTTGACCCTGCCCCCGCTCATCACTGTAACAGGTGTCCTCCCCAGGGCAATGCAGGAGAGGGCCCCTTGGTGGTGAGGGCAAGGGAGAGCGGGCAGGATGACCAACCCTGCAACTACCCAAGTCCAGAACCAGGGTTATGGGTTGGTTCACCCAATGTCTACCCCTTCTGTGATCTGCTGGAGCATGTGAAGGAACTGGGTCTGCACACGCAAAGCTGCAGGATCTTCATGACACAGGGCAACAGCAGGATATCCAAAAGGAGGGTCTAGCGTTGATAGTGCAGGAGAAACCAGAGGCATTAAACCAGAACAATGATTCCTTGCAATAAACACTTGCAAGTAAAGATGTTTGGACTTTTTTCAGAGCTATATAATGTTTCAATATA
Source organism: Bramus lutescens (assembly GCA_001685075.1). NCBI lineage: Eukaryota > Metazoa > Chordata > Mammalia > Rodentia > Cricetidae > Bramus > Bramus lutescens. Next base: position 23,519 of record LOEQ01004697.1, on the reverse strand, counting down.
TGTATATGTAGTTTTTCTTTAATATATAATACATTATGATTTATATGTGTTATATAATACATTACACATAAATATACTTAAAATTAACATCTGTTCTTTTAAAAATCAGTTTGTTGAGATAAATTTTATGTTATTTTATCTTCTCATTAAGGAAATTAACTTACTGTGCTTAAGTTGAGAATTTGTCATGCAATTCGTATCTTCAATACTTAAAAATTAAATTCTTATTTTATTGTTTTATTGTTTAATATTATAATATAATATTATATTATATTATAATTATAATTATATTATAATTAACAAGATCTCTCTCTTCCCTTGCCTTCCCCCAAATCTTCTGTGTGCCATTCCCTCCTCTCCTTCAAATTAATGGCTTCTTTTTTTGGTTACTAATTATTACTAAAATCCGATCCCAGTTAAATGTTTTCCTTCATAAGAGTTACTGTGGTCATGGTATCTTTTCACAGTAATAGGAACCCTAAGTAAAACAGAAGTGGATCCCAGCCAGGGACGGTGGTATTGTGATGGGCCTGACCATGCTTTCGTTTGGAGAAATGTGGACCTTGGGACTGTGGAATGGGAAAGCAGCTGAACACTTTAAATGTGGGCTTAGCTGACCATTCTAGTAGGAACATGGAAGACAATGGTGCTGAGGGTAATTTGAACTGTGGGGACCTGGCTCATGAGGTTTCAGAGAAGAAGAATATGTGGCCTAGAGATTGTGCTTGTGACATTTTGATTAAGAATTTGACTTCTTTTTTTCCTTTTCTGAAAAGTCTGTCTGAGGTTAAAGGGAAGAGATTGGATTAATTCCATTGGCAGAGGAAATCTCAAAACAGCCTAGGATTGACTCTATTGATTACTAGTGTTCACTCCTATGAAGATATATAATGAAGAGGAGCAGGATGAGCAAGAAAGAATATAAGATGTACAGTTCCAGGAGAAAAGGGACACCAGGAAGTGGATGAAGCTAAATCCTGTATTCAAGGAGATAAACAGATTAAAGGAAATCTTGACATTAAATGGAATAAAGGAAGCCAACCTTCCAACTTGTGAAAAGGAATTAAAGAAAAGCTTCGAGTTGGGTGTGGTGGGGCACACCTTTAATCCCAGCACTTCAAAGACAGATGCTGGCAGATCTCTGAGTTTGAGGCCGGCCTTGTCTGCAGAGCATGCTCCAGGACAGTCAAACTTAGGCAAGGAAGGCTACCATCAAAACCAGAGCTGTTGAAGATGCGGTTGAACGAGGGGGCCATGTTCCAGCCACAACAAGCAGCAGAACTCGGCAGCTTTGGTCACGTTGTCCTGACTTTAGAGCCAAGGATAGAAAAAGGGGTAATGGAACCACTGTCTTTGACTAAGAAAAGCTACAGAGGACAGTGTTAGCATCAGGCACACCTTGGTTTTGCCCCCTGGGCAGAGTTATCCCTTGGCTTATGGCAACAGTTTCACTGTATGCAGTCCAAAGGTCTCTTTAAGGGACAAGCTCCAGCCACTCTTCCCACTGAGGTCTTGGCCTTTCTCCTCTCCCATCTCCTCTCTTCTTTTCTTTCTCCCTCCCTCTGTCTTTCTTTCTCTATTTCTGTATCTTTCCCTTCCCTCCTTTTCCCTTACCCTCCCAATACCCTCTTTTCAAGTAAACTCCATACTCAAACTCTCTGTGCATAGCGCACTTTGTCATCCACCATGGTTTGAGCCTGTCTCTTTTACACTGTGTCTTACAATGATGCTGTCTACTTCACATATGAAAGAATATGTGAATGGTGTGGCCACATGGATGTGATTCTGTTTTAAACGTATGTTTTACACACCCTGCTTCTCTGTTGCAGGACTGCTCTAAAAAACAGGTGGTTTCTCAGTGCCTTGCCACATGTGGGCAGGCGCCATCTTGACCAAGGACAGGTCAGATGACGTCACTGCCATCTTTGCTATGGCCAGCCATGTGACCACCACCGTTTTGACTAAGGGTAGAGAGGGTGGGTCAGGTGATCTAACTGCCATCTTTGCTATGTGCGACTGTGCTACTCAGCCCCAGTTTGGAATGGTGATGTGGGATTCTTCTTTGTATGCAGTGAATATGTTTTTGCTACCAGTGGTTAATAAAAGAAGCTGCTTTGGTCTATAGCAGGGTAGAATATATAGACAGGCTGAAAGATACACACACACACATGTACGCATGTACACGCACACACACACACACATGCACACACACACACACACACATATATATATATATATATAGAGAGAGAGAGAGAGAGTAGGCAGAGTTAGGGAGCCTCCATGTAGTCACCAGAGGAGACCAACATGGGACAGAACCTTACTGGTAGTCCACAGCCACGTTGCGATACACAGATAATAGTAATGGATTAATTTAAGATAAAAGAGTTAGCCAAGAATATGCCTAAGCTATTGAACAGGCAGTGTTATAATTAATATAGTTTCTGTGTGATTATTTTGGGTCTGGGAAGTCGGGAAACAAACAAGCAGACTCTGCCTACAGACTGGGACTGGGAGGAGCTGCAGACTCAGGCAGTTCTGTCCCTTGGCGCCACAGTGTACTCCCACACAGCGATTCTACCTGCCTGTAAGAGCTCTCTCACACCTATAACATATCTGCTTTTTACTGGTGACTTAGAATCTCCACCTTTTTATTTGCTCCAAAGACCTGTGCATGTCTGTCTATTCTCTGTCTACTTGCTACAAAGTGCGAGTCAGAGATGGAAAAGCCAGCTTCCTCTTGCTCACTTTTCATTTAACTTTATTAATGTAAACAATGTAACCTAACTTTAACTCTGTATGTGTATCTGTGTATGCAACTTAAGTTCAGCTGTGCATATATAAAACTCTGGTTATTATATCTCCTTCTAGACTAAGGAAGCAATAAGTCTCAAATATTTTAAATTGGTATGTACTTTTAAATGATAAATATATGGTTAGATCTGTTGCAACATATTGTCTATGTGATTTAACTCTGCTTTAAAATATATTCCATATAATGATGAAAATTTAAGGCTATAAAAATTTATTTTAAATTAACATAAGTTAACATTCTCAAACATAAATTTCACCCATTAAGTTAAAGCCAATTACAGTCAAGCAGAGGACTCTGGGTAAAACATTCCTCCACAATCTCTCAGCTCAGATCCAGCCCTCCAGGCAGATGCTATAATGCAGCCATAACTCATATATACCCAATAGACAGCCCTCAAAGGCCCAGAGATCTGGAGAATATGGCGTTTAAATGTTTAATTATTAAAAGGATTTTCATAACAGAGAGACAGGTTGGTTCCTGGCAGCAACCCCATTTCCTCCATAGAAGGCACAGAACATCCATCTGTAACTTGCTTCATCAAGTGAAAGAGCTAGGCACTGAAAAAAACTGCCTTTCATCTAAACTGCTGAAGATCTACAGACAGTGGACAACAGGACCCTGGAATCAACAGCCTTGTTGGCTAGAGCAAGGTAGGCTAGTGTTCCTAGAGAATCCTAAACCAAAGAATCTTCTGAAGCCTCTCAGGCCCCATGTTGACCGCTGTAAGACAGATGTCTCCTTGAAGCTCCTGTCCTCAATGACAACCATGGAGGACCCTGGGAAGTGGCTATCTAAATAGCTAATCAAGCTTCTGACATTTTTAAATAAGCAAGTCAGGAATAATTTATCCTTCTGAAGATCTCTGATGCTGTTTGATGACTGGTAGCTTTGCCAGCTACCTTCTAAGTTCTCTGTGTAGGACTCAAATCACAGGCCTCGCTCTTCTACCTCATTACCAGACTCAAAAAGAGATAAACTCACAAAACATATTTCTCCTGAGTGTAAAGGTGATGTTATAATGATGAAAAAAATCATGTGCTTTAAGGTTTATTTATGTAAAGACATGAGAGTTTAAGATGTGAGGATCTTAGAATATTTTAGGGTTTAAGAAGGTGTTTTAAGGTGTACAAATACAAGTTATTAAGGTATGTACCTGCAAGTTATAAAGGTCTGAGAATAAAAATGTTTCAGAGTATAAGAATGTGCTGTAAGGTGTACATATGAAAGTTATCAGAGTTCTTTCTCATTATGCTGCCAGTCACGACATCTTCCCTTTCAATCACCAGGACCTTAAAAAAAATAATACTTTTTCCCCTAAACTTAACCTTGTCCTCTACTCTGCCAGCAGCTAGCCAGGTCCAAGAGACTCCAGACAGTTCCACAGAGTCCAGACAGCAGTGAAGCAACCAGCTACTCCAGGATGTGGCAGCGTCCCAGCTGTCTCAGCAGCCCCCGCCC
>LOEQ01004696.1:92194-104938 GCA_001685075.1 Bramus lutescens | reverse complement strand
TCTAATAAACTCCTAAGCGGGTTTGTTGTGTGTTCCATGTTTCCTTCTCACTCGCGCCAGGTAATTTCACTTTAAATCTACCATTAAAAAAAAATCCTACAATTAATGAATATCTTAGAAGCAGCTACAGGTTCAACAATTTACAAAGAATTTGGCCTTCAAAAACTGTGTGAATAATTTGTTCACCAATTTTAAGCCAATCAAAAATGTTTCAGGACCTAATTTAAAACGAAACATGTTTGTGCCAGCAGGCGACCGTTAAAGGTGTGTACAGGGGAGGGCAGTCACCCAAAGGAGTAGAGATCTTAGTAAAAACTTATTGAGTATGAGGTAAATATAAGAAGAATATGTAAAAAGAGACAAACATGTAAACTGCAGTCCCGGAAGGAAAAGCCACCAGTGCGAAGACTCTAGCAGATTAACGTGTAAACTGGAGGCCCAGAGAGGATTATGTCACCTGAGTGAAGACCCCTGCCAGCTGACAGATCAGAACTCCCTGTTACACCAGGAAACTGTTGCTTTTAAGTGCAAATAGTGACCTTGAAAATATGGCCAGATAAATCATTTTAAGTTCTTCTATAGTTCGATTAAGACAATATAGATCTAGATTTAGACAATATAGACAGTAGAAAGATTTGTATTTTACAGTTTTTTTAAGTGTGGTTAACATGACAAAAGTCTCGTTTGCCAGAGGTAATTTCCAGTATCAGAAGGAGGGAAAAGCTTACTCTAAGAACTCCAACTTTTAAGATAGCCTTACTGTTGAAGCAGAGCAGGGACTTAGAATTAGTTTCAATTCCTCTGCATTTCTTCTCTCATAAGTAAAGGTGTAAAATCTCAATTTTTTTATGTTTCATTATAACCTTAGACATTCTCAATGTATAGCTTCACGATGGTGTGAAATCAACCCAAGTTTAATGTTAACCACACTTCAAATCTTTATCTGGACCAGCGATGTGCAATATCATACTTCCTCATGACTCTGGGTGGCAGGAGTAAGCTACAGGTCCTAGTTATTGGTCTAATCATAGACAAAGAACTGATAACTTACGGTATACTCATGGTGTTGCAGAGTAAGGACAGGTAGCTATTACCACATGAGTGTCTACACTTTGGTAGCTGTCTGAAATAAAAACTAAGAAGTTGGAAAGCAATAAATGATACAAAGGAAAATATAATAAAGGCACTTGCCACCAAACTTGACAGCCTCAGCTCAATCCCTGAGACCTACGTGGTAGAATGGGGAAACCATCTCTGTCTTTCTTTCTCATACACACAAATATAAAGGTAAAAATTGCTTATTTCAAGAAGAAATTGATAAGAGAAACTGCAAAGTTTTTTTTAATCAACAATCCAGGGTCAAGCAGAGCAGAAACAGTGTCCTTATTCATACTTACATACCCATGCATTCGTACTCAACAAATAGGGAATGTATGTTCTTTCCAACATTTGTTATTCTATGTGCTTGGATATGATCTATCTGACTATTTTGGGTAAGGGTGTATTTAGTTTTTGAAGCATTTCCTTCTTGCATAGAGCATTGAGGATGATGTGGAGGAAGGATGGGCAGGCCCAGCACCCTCCCAGGGCTACAGAGCCGTAAAGGAGTAGGACCACAGCTTGTCACACTACTTACACTTCAAAAAAAAGCTCTTGGTTAGGTGTGAAAGTCAGAGAGCCTGAGCCTACTCTTGCTCTTTCAAGGTTATTGACAAGAGGTCCAACTTAAGGTGAGGCTACAAACAAGATCTCTTGACCTAGGGTGTGGTTACTTGGTGTTTTAGATATTGAGGTGGCCCACAGGGGTGGATCCATCCCACCCTGACCAAAGGTCAGAGAATTCAAGCCTATTCATGCTCCTTCGAGGACTTGACAGGAGGTTTGACCCAGGGAGTGGCTACCTAAAGGGTACTTGGTCTAAGGTGTAGTTGCTGCCCTCTTGCCTTAACAAGAGAATGCTTAACTCAGGACACAGTGGCTTGATGTCTCAAGTATTGAAGCAGGTAATTGCTCTGTTTATTCTTTGTATCATGTTAAAGTAGTGTTTTGCCTTCTTTCCCTATTTTTGGATTGGGGTTTATAAGCGTATGGAGAATAAATGCGGGCATATTCAGTATTCACTGGGTTGCCCTCCCAGCTCTATCCGATGTCTCTGTATTTCTATCTCTCTATTCCTCCTACCAAATTTTCTAATCCACATGCCCCTATCCTGGAACAGGCAAACCCCATTGGGGCTAACCCTGTCAGTTAGGGACATTTGGAACCACCAGTACCTTAGTTTCAATTTTTCATCTAAGTTTACAATAGCAGCAATTCAACACTAGAGATCCGTAGAAAACACATGCAGAGTATCCTTAAAATGCCAATTTCTTATTGGATCATGTTTTCTGACATACTTTTGCTGAAAAAAACATTTTCCTATCATGGCTCATCCATTTTATTTTTAAGAATTTTCACAAGTATTTGCTTATTTATTTATTTTTATCTGACATAATTGTTGAAATCCTTGGCATTTGATTTCATTGCTATTTTTACTTGGGAAGTAAATACAGGTGTGGATTCTTTTATGCCACTGGAATTCATTCTTTAAACTACCAGATGCTACTTCCATAGGATGGAAGAAAGAGGCACTATCTTAAGAATTCACAGACACTGGCTTTACATGCAAAGTCCAGATCTGCTGGAGGACCACTTGAGTTAAGTCTCTATGCAAATCAAAGCACTTACCCAATTCGAATTTTCAGCATGCCACTGAACAGCTCGGGACTATTGGAGATGATCCAGCCAATATGGATGACCAGTTCTTGCTGAATGACTGCCTCCCTTTCATCATGGGTATTACACTTATAATAAATAATGTTCTTAATCACTCTTGGAGACAGTGGATTAGAGATGACCTCCTCTTCATGTCCAAAGGCACCCAAAGTTACCTGTAATTGCCAGATTGTACTGTTAAAAAATTCCTAGCTACAAAAAAAGAAAGAAAAGAAAAAAGAAAAAGAAAAAAAATTCAAGGTTCAGGATGACTGGAAGGCTGAAATTGCTCTATGCAAGCTAGGGAGTTAGGAAGGATAACTGTTTCTGATATTTATTAAAATGGCTTTCAAAGCATGACTCCCACTGGGGTACACAATGGTTCAGAGTCTGGTCTAAAATGTAAGTGCAGATGAGGGTCTCAGGAGAGTGAAGGTTGAGTAGACATAAATAACTATTAATTTGGGGTGGGGGCAATGTTAGTGCTAGAAAAGTCCCTAGAGCAGCCAGAATACACATATAGTTGTATTCTATTATACAGTTCAGCATTTGGGAGATCTATTTTTACCATTCTCACATAGAACCTTCTGCTCTATAACAACATTTCGACCTTTCCAAAGTCAGAAGGAAGGTCATGTAGTCTTGGGTAGCCCTCACCCTGGTATAATGGTAGGTATATGTGGAGGGTTATGATCCATGGTACTAGGTGGCTCACCTATGGAATGAATGGATTGGCTGCCCACAAGCCTACCAAAGGAAAAGGCTCAGAGGGAAATGAGAAAGCTCAAAGCAGAAAGTGCTGATAGAGCTGGCAAGAGAATGCTCGCATCTCCCCTTTCCTTGGCCAGCTGCTTCTCAGAGGGCCTGCAGCTCTGACTTCTTTTTCATCACGACTTCTCATCGCTTTCACGTACAGCTCCTAAGTGTATGAGGTAGGGAAAGCAACAGCACCTCCAAGACATGTGATTTTAGAGATGAGGGATAAGGAGCAGAACATGGTCTTTTGCTCCAATGTTGTTGTGGAATAAAGCAAGAACTGGCTAGGTATAGTGGCAAACATCTAAAAATCTATTCTCTTGGAAGCTGAGGCAGGATGATAATGAGTCTGGGGCCAGCCTGAGCTTTAGATAATACACACATATATACATATCTATTTAAAACAACCAACCTCTAAGAACTACTGATTTAGCAAACACTAATAACACCAACTAGTAAATATGAGTATGATTACATGGATTAAATGTCATCATGTAAAGAAAACAGAGGTACATTATTGGCACCTAGATATAATGAGACTAAACTACTTTTATCCAAGAGAGCTTGAGATAATTTACAAGTCATTTGAGGAAACCACACTACTTCAGGCAGAAACAGATCCTATAAATGAGCAAATGTACACTTTGCTCTATTTCCATTTCTCTGTCTGTGGAGGATGAGAATCAGTCAATGAATAAACTGCCTGCCTCTGGTCATTAGGCTGAGCTGTTGGCATCTGGCCTCACCCTTTGCAGTAAGAGAATATTTTCCAGGGAGATGGTGTTGGGCTGGTGGATAGTAGTCCAGCCGTAGCTGGAGCACAGGCTCTGAGGCTTCTGAATGTGGGAGCGGGGTATTGAGGGGAGGCTGCAGCATCTTACAGATATTGTTCAGAATGGATATAACAAACCTACCCTTCTAGTGTCAGGTCAGTAACCTCCAAAAGTTCTAAGACCTATCAGCACAGGCATGAGAATAAGCTGTACTTCAGTGCTATGGGCCTTAAACCAGGAGAGAGACATGTTTCTCAAACCCTGGCTAACTTTCTTTCACAGATGCAATGGTGTGGGACAAGAGCACAGATTCTGGCTACAGATAAAGATTCTAGAAATAAAAAGGTACTGGGTAAACGACTTCCTGTTCCTGGTTTACCAAATCACTGACAGGGGTTTAAAGTTTACCTCCTCCTAATGGAGAAAACTATATGGAAAGTAACTTTTTCTCAGTAATTTCTTATTAATTATTCTTCATTGTTGAACAACATCATACAAGAAGGTAAATAACATTATCCCAACATCCCTAAAGCTGGGTTCTAAGTCAAATTATTTCAGTTTTAATTAAGAGTCCTGAAATATGAGTAATTAGTTGGTGTTACTAAGGAAGGTTAAAGAACTCCATTATTAAAGCTTACTATATCCCTAGATTAGCTGTCAGGAACACACAATAAACATATATATCTCCAAAGGAGAGACAAAGTAAACAGAGCTTCACTCTAATCAAATAACCAACCAGCCAGATGATTAGAGATTACAGAAAATGAGCAGCAGCACCAAACTCCACATGCACAGCTCAAGCCAACCCATTTACCACCAAGGATTGAATTGGAAAGAGACACAGGGCTGGAGAGGGAGGAGAGAGGGAAGGAGGGTGACGGAGAGGAGAAAAAGACAGTGTGTGCAACTGTAGATGGGCCTGTGAGCAGAAGTGAAGAGCTGGCCCTGGCGGGTAGAAAGGAGCTAGGCGACAGGGGATGGCCTGGAGCGTGAAAGATGGAGGAGCAGCACAGGCTTGTAGACTCTGGCTCTTCTTGAACTTGAATGGATCCCTTAGGAGTGGGAAGGGAGCAGTCGGATGGAGTGGAAGGAAAATGTGTCTTTGCTATGCACCTAGCTTCTGCTCTGAGCATCACGACCCTGGCCGAGTGCCCCTCTAGGTGCATTATTCTGTTTTCTACACTGGAAACTGCACTGAACTAAAGTAAACATGGGGGTTGAAAATGAAAGTCCCAAGGTGCAGGGCGAAAATGAGATGGCCCACTAAATGTCCTGCTACTTTCAGACTGTGTGTGTATCTTTTCTGCTTGAGAAAAGAGACTTTTGAAGAAACCCCCAAGCTACTGGTAATGTCTTTGTGAACCATCTATGCCATCAAGGCGTCTAGACTAAGTGTCCTAAGCAGAAGCTGCTGTGACTGTGATGTGGAAAAGAGGTGCTTACCTGTTTGCCCTGCACTAAAACATTAGTAATGGATGGGGCCAGGCTGTCCACTACTTTACTTAAAAGACTTGCTGCACGGCGTACAACCGACCTGAGGGCAAAGAAGAAAGCAGGCCAGATCTTCACAAACAGAAAAGATGATGAGTGAATGGTGCCCTTGATTCGAGGAAACTTAAACCATATACAGTTGGGGCCTCACATGATAGAGAAGAAACAATAAACTGTCATTAGACCTGACTCTTTAGAGAAAGTCTCACTCTCACCTCAGCCACCAAGCGATGGTAAAAAGCATTACTGGTGCCAAGATCAATGTCAAAATAATACGGGAAAGAAAAAGACCAAGAGGCCCTAACGATTCTTTTAACTGGGGCAGGAGAGGGAGGAATTGAGAATATTCTGCTTGATAGCAACAGATGCATGAAAGCATCTCTGGTGTTTGTGACTGACTCCCATACCAATTATACTACAGTTCTCTCTACAATATTATTTTAAATCAGTGTATATGTGTGTGTGACTATGAGTACACATGTGCATGTGAATGCAGGTGCCTGCAGAAACTGACAGCCTGGAACCCATGGAGTCAGAGTTACCAGTGGTCCCTAGCTGCCAGATGTCAGGAACCAAGCCTGAATCCTCTGGAAGAGTGGTATGCGCTCTTAACTACTGGGCCATCTCTTCCTAGCCTTGAATTATGTTTCTTTTGATACCTATATAATCAGATGCCTGAATTAGAAGACTCAGTAGTGAATTTGAGAACTGAATTACCCTCACTTTCTTTCTCCATAAAGACAGAATGTTGGGGGATAGAATTCACACTTCTATTTATACATTCCTGAAAAAGTCTTAGAATATAGAGAGAACAGATTTACAGCCCCCAAATTACACCACATGCAATATATAAGACATTCCCCTCAAAAGTAAAATTTATGTGAACATTTAGAGAAAGTAAAATCAAAACCAATTTTTAAAAAAAATTTAGGATTTCCACAGAAATTGGCCTATACCAAGCATTTATATTTCTTAATTACAACATGAATGGACTAGTAGAAAATCAAGCCAATAGCTGACCAAGTTAGTGAGACACATACTCCCATTTCTAGAGAAACACTTTTACCGAATACTTGAACACCAAAAGACGCATATAACCCTTGGAATGCAGATAAACCCACACATATCAAGCAACTTGAGTTTCCCAAATTCTGAGCATGTTACCTGTTTCCCATGCACCAGAAAGGTGGTAATGTGAGGGGCTATAGAGGAGGAAAATTTCTGGGTAAATGCAGCCCCGTATCGCACAGCCAGCCTGGGGGCAGTGGAGAGCCATAAAAGGGAGAATAGAATAAATAAAGCTTCCAGGACTCTAGTGTTTAAATATAACAGTCAGCATTTCTAAATGTTTGCTACTTGTGCTTTATCAAGACATATAAGTATAATGCAGAAGCAAGAATTGGCTTTGCTTAGCGCAAGCAATACTATATGTACACATGAAACATACTATGTATAAAAACATCGACTGACTGCATGTCTTACTGGACCAACAACTTACGGTAGAAATATGAAATATCTAAACTGGATGTTTATTTCTTTAGCAGGAAGAGTGTATTCATCATAAAGTAGACCTGGAGTACTACTTACAAATTATTTTGTCCAGTCCCCTAATTTCAGAGAATAGAAAGCTGAGGTTTACTACCATTCAGGGAGTTTCATAAGAAACTACTTGAGACTTAATTGCATCAAAATGTATATCTGGGTACACTCTCCTCATTGTGAATTTAAACAGCTTTATTCATGACTTTTTCAACTTAAGTGATGAGATAATTACCTTTAATTATTTTTGCTAAGGATTAAATGGTATTTTATGACCTTCTAAAACAACAGAATAGATTTCTGGACATAGGATGGAAATGGAAAAACCCTCCTTGGGATAGTGCAGTATGGCACAGTGACTATCCTGCCATCCAGCGAGGACGCTCAGTCCCTGGAGAGGTTTTTATCCCATATATTTTTCTAAGTCTGAAGTCAGGGTGCCATAAATTTAGAGTTTAAATGTCAAAATGAGGATGAGTATCATCTGTAAGATTAAACCGTTATTGTTAAGGTGCCGAATATAACAATATAAAAAATAACAACAAGGAAACTAATACAAACCAAAGCTTTTTGCTGCCAGCTCTTCTATACACTCTCTCAATGTGATCAGACACAGTACCTAGGCATAGGATAAGAAAAGTCTTCATTGAAGAAAGCTTTTAACTAAATGCACAATATTTCTTCCCCTTAGATAAATAAGCAAATGGAAAACCACCTCTTAAATATTCATTTTGTTTTAAACTGACTGGTTTAAATATATAACCCAAATAAGTAGTGTAGTGCTTTCAAAGTTATTGCTTTCTTAACTAATATGTAATCTAATATTTTAAGCAAATACAAGTATTATTTTACCTTTCTACAGAAAACAGAACATAGTAAATTAATTAGGCAACTGAATATATACCCATTTTTTCAGTGGAAGGTTACTAAGGCCCTGTTAAGTGTGTGGAGCTGTGATAACCCAACATACCCTGAAAATTCACACTTAAGCCATGACTCACATGTGGTCAATATACCCCCAGGATTATCACTTTGGCCACAGCTCACATGTGGACTGATTTGTTAGTAAGAAACGATGTGACAGAATTGAGCACCAATAAGTTAGTAAGGATAAAGAAAAAAATCTTTACAATTTCCTATCATTTATTTTTACAGCCTTAAATTAGATTAAATATATCCAGGTTCCATGATGCCTGCAAATACTGGCTTGGTGGTGCAGACTGTATTCCAAGCTACTCAGCTGAGGTTGGAGGACTGCAAGTGGAGAGCTTGGCTGGAGCACAGAGAGGTCAAAACATAGTGTGCACAACCTGGTGAGGCCACTTCTAATAAAGAGTAATAGCAGGGTTAGAGAGGCAGCTCAGTGCAGCATATTCCCCTAGCAAGCACAAAGCAGAGAGTCAAACCCCAGTACTGCAAAATAAAAACAAATTAAAAAAAAAGCAATTCTAATGTCTTTCAGATACCTAAGTAAAAGACGTTTATTAGCAAGTTTATAAAAAATGCTTTGAAAATATTTCCTAGTAGTAAATAACTAAAAATAAAAACCCCAAGATAACTCCAAGTGGTTTTGTTATATAATATTTTAATGATTTAAAAGATTTAAATATTGTTAAATATGTACTTAAAATTTTAGATTCCAAGTAATAAGTTGAATTCTTTTTTAACTTTAAAATATCTTACTTCCTTTTGGTTTAACTAAAGGTTAAATGTCAATGACTTTCCTTAATACAATTAAGATTCTGTCAATGTTTAGTATTAAGACTTAAAAAAAAATAAAAGATTGTGTTTGAAATTTGCTTCATAATACTCGAGAATTATGACTGCTACAATAATGCAGAAACTAAGGAGGCTTTGTCTGAGTAAGCTGAGTTCATTACCAGATGGTAACCGTGAGTTTCACAGTGGCATTTAGGACACTTCCACTTTAACCAAATTAACACATACCACTGAACAGTGTTTTGAGATAAGTCAGAAAATCTGATGACTAGAAATTAAACACATTTCAACATATCCTATATTATTCTGTATTATAAAATGCCAGAAACAGATCATGATATAGAACTTTAGGATTCTTCATAGCAGAGACCTTACATACAAATGTGGACTTAAGGATAACTGGGTCTTCTTTTCAGGGTAGAGTGAACAAAGACACAATTAGAATGACTTTTTTTTTATCGATCACCGTCAGAGCAAAATTCTATTATTCTGTTCCAAATGGCTACAAAAAACCATGAAGAAGCCATTTTTTCATAAATGTAACTATTCAATACTATTTTTGAAAAAATGGCAGGAAATAAAGAGGGAAACAACAATGCCAATAAGCAACGATAGGGTGCTCAGAAGTTCAGAGTCATAGGCAGAATTCAGGCTCTAGAACAGCCAAGCATAGAAGCAAGCCATTGCATGAGAGTCACATCTGAGTCTGCTGTGCTAGAGGGTGAAAGAATGCTTTCCATTTAAGAAGTGAGAGATTTAATGGAAGAGGAAAATAACTTAGAACAGTGGGCATTTTTATGTATATCTGATAGATATTCAGATTATAGAGGTCCTCTTATAAATATGTCCCCTGCTTATTTACTCTTACCTTCCATGGTGATGAAATTAGGGCCTTCTCTTTTCAGCAGTATACCCAGCAGGATGGTTTGACCGGCCAGACAATTGCAGTCCTGAAAACATCAATTGGCATAAGAACTGGGATAAAATGAATATCAGTAACCATAGGATTTAACTAATAATAAATCATGATACACAGAGGGAATAGCCTCTGGACATGAACTGAAAAAAAAGATGTCATTGATATAATAAATATAAGATGACATTACAGACCTCTTAGTCTGAGATGCCTGGAAGGCAGAGGGTACACAGGCCAGCTTCTGGATATAGCAGGATTTAAAGATCAAATCAGATTCTACAGTGTGTACAATATTAATGTACCAGTATCTGAGACTCTGCGAGTATCCGAGACTCTTCCTGATTTTACTTATTTATTAATGGCAGATCATGCTACAGTCAGAGTATAATGAGACACATGAAAGGAAGGGACACATATAGAATATTTGTATTTCAGGACTGTTTATGTTCTTTGTGGCTGTTATGTGATAGTCTTGTTTATATGGATTAATAAGAAGCTAGCCATGACTGGAAGGAAGGTAGTCTATATGCTCAAATCTGTGTGGTCAAACAAGACCCAGTGTTTACAGCTCTACCAGTAAAGTTTAATCTCTTTTTATAAGTGTGAGTAATCTCAAGAGATTAACAAATTGCTAAAACACGCATGTGGGCATAGTAATAGGACTATGTTCCTCAGTGACGGGAGAGACTAAGCACTCACTGGAACTAAACTCTGGGGCAGAAGAGCTGTGAACGGAGCAGAAAGGTAAGAGGGCGCTGAATGAGCTGTTTCGCACAAGCAGCTCCAAGCTGACAGACTCTTGTACATCTGCACTCTTTGATGCATGCACACTGACTCTGGCCAACACAACTTTCCACTGCTTGCCCTGGGTACAGAGCTGAGGACACAGACACACAGCCTGACAAAGAGGTCCCGTCCTGGCAAGTGTGATTACATCTTTGCTCACATTCAGCTTCTGGAGGATTTCATGGGTGGATTTGTTTCTCCAGGCGGTAACGGTGATGTCCGGTTCCTGTCTCAGCTCAGGAGTATCTACAGTACTGCTCTGTCGTTTGACTTTTGAATGCTTGGGAAATTCAAGTTCTTCAAAACTCTTAAATTCTGGAAGTCTGGAAATCAAAAGAAAACATTTCAGATTCCCTGCTTCCTTAATGTAATCACAAGAAATGCAAAAACCAAGTAATTCAAGGGGACTTACTTTTCTGTGTCACTAATGCGTAGAAAGTCAAGTTGTTCTACTACAGCTCCAGATATCAATGTCTGAAATGTGATGATTCAAAACGTTTACATCTGCTAAGCTACATTCTATGTTCATACTTTTCTATAAGCAATGCTGAAGTTTACTTAAATACAATTTTGAAGTGATTTCCTAAATGAATATTCCAAATTCAAAGATTTCTATATGTAACAAATGAAAACAGAATAAAAGCATCTATAAATAGATTGTATACATCAAACAACAAGTTCATGAGTCATATAAAATAGGAAAGCCACCACAAGATGGTCTCTCTGTTCATTGAATTATAAGCACTTACTTATTACAGTGCTGGGGATTGAGCATTGATTGTTTTAAACCTCCATCTTTATACGCTTTGTTTTTAAAGTAGGTACTAAAATATTTCAGCATTTATTAAACTTTTAGAAAATGAAGTACTAAATTGTTTGAGGGAAAGGCATTAGAGAATTATGCCTTGGATTCTGATATCACAATATATTTCAGGGCCATCCAATGATGTAATAATCAACTCTCCATTTTACAAGATCATGAAGGTAATGATTATCTAAGTAATTGCTTCTCTTCCTTCTAGCACATGACAACCCATATGGTCATTTTATATTCCACTACTTCTCAATTATAAGTTGAGCAAGCTAAATTGAGTCTAAACTCAAACACATATTTTTTTTTTGTTTGTCAGTGCATCATGGTGAGTAGCATGAATCATACATAATGGCTTGTAGCTTTATCTATCACTTCTAATAATCTAGAGAAATAATGTCAGAAAACAAACTGTAAGTTATTACTATTTTTTAAATTAGGTATCCCTTTTAAGATTATCTTACAAATATCATTTTATCCCAGTTTGTTTCAAATATGAAGAAGCTGAAGGTGGGAAATATTGCTTTTGGAGGCATATGAACCCATCATTTCTCTATTAGAAATGATGACAGAGGAACATCCACAAATATGTAATTACAGATGCAGGGAGGACACACAACACAGGCACATCAATCTTCCCCGTAGAGCAGGAACAAGAAAGCCAAATGTCCAAGTCCTGTGTACATTTCAATGACGTTCAACTATAAGCAGATTGACCATATACAAGCATTGTATTAGGTGCTAAGGATTAGCATGAAAAAGATATATGAAATCTTTGTTCCCTTAAAGCTGATTGTGGTGGTTTGAAAGAAAATGGCCCTAAGGGGAGTAGCACTATGATTAGCCAATGCTCAGGATGGAGGACCTTAGTCAATGCTCAGGAAGGAGGAGGACCTTAGTCAATGCTCAAGATGGAGGAAGACCTTAGTCAATGCTCAGGCTGGAGGAAGACCTTAGTCAATGCTCAGGATGGAGGAGGACCTTAGTCAATGCTCAGGATGGAGGAGGACCTTAGTCAATGCTCAGGAAGGAGGAAGACCTTAGTCAATGCTCAGGAAGGAGGAAGACCTTAGTCAATGCTCAAGATGGAGGAGGACCTTAGTCAATGATCAGGACGGAGGAAGACCTTAGTCAATGCTCAGGATGGAGGAAGACCTTAGTCAATGCTCAGGATGGAGGAAGACCTTAGTCAATGCTCA
>LOEQ01004696.1:72742-88129 GCA_001685075.1 Bramus lutescens | reverse complement strand
AAGAAAGAAAGAAAGAAAGAAAGAAAGAAAGAAAGAAAGAAAGAAAGAAAGAAAGAAATCCATCTACTTAAAGTTTTTAAAAAAGTCAGGGCTAGCCCGTGGTGTTGGCGTATGCCTTTAATCTTTAATCTCAGCATTTGGGAGGCAGAGGCAGGTGGATCTCTGTGGGTTGGAGGCCAGGCTGGTCTACAGAGCAAGTTGCAGGACAGGCTCCAAAGCTACACAGAGAAACCCTGTCTTGAAAAACAAAACAAAACAAACAAACAAACAAACAAACAAAAACTCAGGGCCACACATCTCCCACTGAGTTTCTACAATTAAAATGGAATTGTTTTTATTGATTTGTTTCCTGATTACATGAATTTCAAAGTGCTCCAAATCAACATGTTGGTCTTGTTTATTTTCATACCTTATGCAACAATTATTTGACTCTGGTATATTTTGAAAGAGATGTATAAGTTATTTTGTAAGCCTGAAGAAGCATCAAAAGATTTTTAAAGGACACAGGTTAAACATAAATCTACAATATATTCCTGGATCAATGGGCACACATTAGCATAAACGGTTCCTATAATATATAATCTCCTTGATGCCCCAGTTATGGAGCTTATTATGGCAGTGTTCCAGACACGATGTGGAAACAGAAGCATTGGAGGGCAGGATGGTGTCGCAGGATAACAGCAATCCTGGGATTGCTGAGTTAAAAACATCCAGCCCGGAAGCCCCTTCACCTATGTAGCTTCCAGTCCCTGATGACATTAGCTCTCATTTTTTTTGTCATTTAAAAAATATTTCAAGCAATATCTTTGAATAGGATGCAATTATATCTACAAGACAATTTCTTAAACTTGCTTGACCAAGGAGACCTTCCTTTCTTTTTGAAATGTAGTATCTGCTTTTTTATGCTCTAGAAATATATATCAATTTACATAGCTCTTCTTGGGTTGAAATGACATTTCATTTTACTTCCACACTATGGCACTGAGATATTTTTGGGTCATTTCCCCAGTGTATTAAATGTGAATGTTCTCCATTTTTTATTTGTTCCCTCTTTTACCGAGTATTTGTCCTTTTGTTGTTGTTGTTGTAAGATAGAGAGCCTTATCCTTTGAAGTAAATATTTATACAGTTTTCAGTGTTAGAAAATCTGAGAACTCCATAGTAGTGAAAACATCACTGAGTGGTGTTTCAGTATTCATGTATTTTTCAACTAGGAAATTTCATAATCAGCTATGATTTATCAGGTTTTTATGCTTTATTTAGGGAAATCTGCCACTCATCTCCTAAACTGCTTGTTTGGGCTGGTATCCTAAATATGGACCTTCTGTCTTAATAGGCTATAAAATATATTCCTCTATTTTTTCTTCTAAGTGATTTTATATTTAAATCACTTTGAAATACTTAAATGGGATTGGTAAGATGGCTCAATAGGGAAGGTACCTGCCTCTATGCCTATGGGCCAGAGATTGATGTCATGGTTCCCACATGGTAGAAGGAGAAAAGTGACAGCTATAAGTTGTCCTCTGACTACCACATGTATGCTGTGGAATGTAAAATAGATAGATAGATAGATAGATAGATAGATAGATAGATAGATAGATAAAATGTAGTAAAAATTTAAAGTACATAAATGTCTAATCTGCCTAGAGTGAATTTGCATTTCCATTTGATAAGATATAAAACCCTAAATTTTTCTAGATGGATAATCAAACTCTTCCTGTACAATAAGATTGTGATTCAAACTGTGTGCAAATAACATCATCACATACATGCAAAACTGCTGTTGTATCAGAGTTCTTTAAGCTATTATGAATGTCCTCCCAAGCAGCCTATTGTCTGAATAGCAGGGACTTTAAACTGCTCAGAATGAACACTTGGCAACACCACACTACCCAGGTGCACTGAAACTGAAGCACAGCACACTAGACTGGACACTCTTTCCCACAAATATTTTTCCATTTTCTGAAATAATTGAATGACTAAATTTTGGGAAGTAGTAAAATTAACCAATCATGCGCAAGTTAAAATCAGCCTACTTAGGTAGGACTGTTATTCTTTACTACAGTAAAAGTACCCCCCCCCTTTTTTTTTTAACCATGACAAGGCCGGTCTATGACAACTAAGTAGGCGGTGCCTGGTAATGCTGTCCCTGTGTATATATACACGCATATACCTAGTGTGCCAAAACACATGGAGGAGCCCCAACCACCCAAAAGTACAGCCATGCTTCAGACTTTGTACTGTATCCAGACCACCATGACAGACGTCTCACCAGGCACACTACAAGTTTTAACCACACGAGGCAAAAGCCCTGCTTCCAGTTGTCTGTCCTTACGTCCTCTTTTGTGGGCTGAAACAGGGTGCAGCTTCTCAGAGGAAAAGGAGCAGTGACTGGCAATAGACTATGTGCACCCAACTAAAATTAATGAGATTTTTTCTTTTAAAAGACAGACTTATAACGCGCGCGCACGCGCACGCACACACACACACACTCCAAACAACATATCTTAGGGGAGGAAGCCCCACATAGCAGCTAGCTTGGAAGACAGTTTGGAGCCACAATCAACAAATACTCTTCCATCTTGACACAAGCATGGGGAAGCTTGGTTGGTCACAACTTTGTCTTAAGTCCTATCTCACCACCAAAGCATAAATCACTTGCTAACACCATTTTAAAACAATAAAATGCAAATCATGACATGCTTCAGATACTGTGCAATAGAATGTTTTCTATTGCCTCGTGATCCTATAGCACTTTGTACAAATACCTAACTGTAGCTGCTATCAGAGTGAACTGTGATTGTTTTTCTTTTTACTGTCATATATACTACTAGACTCAGAGGTCATTTAAGTCACACTCAGTGCTTTCATATTCCAGCAGTTTGCTGATGAATGGATAAAAGTTATATTCGAGTGATTTTGCTTTTATCTATACTGACTGTCTTTTTACATATAAATCACATGTCATCTGGTAAAAAACTACCTATCTACCATTAAAAATGTGCTCATATTAATTAGACTTGACGGATGAGCTTTGGGTTAGTTTGCTTTGAGGCCATACTTCCCAAGGACTAACCTTCCTTCCTATTCTCTAGGACTGCCAGTGAGAGACCAGGAAGCATCTCGGCTGACACAGCCTGTGCCTGGCTGTACTATGTGATGCTTTGGGTTCTGGCATCCTTTCCTTTTGTGTTACCGTTTCTCCTTGCAGCTCCCCATTTCCAGGTTTCTTTTATCATAAAACAAAATGAAAAAACAAGGGCAAAAAACAAACAACAATAACAAAACACAAAACTCCATTTTTCTACTTAGGTGTGATTTTATTTTAAGTGTTATCTATTTTAAGAATCCTTATATTTTTTAACTATCCTTTTTTTTTTTTTGGTTTTTTGAGACAAGGTTTCTCTATAGCTTTGGAGCCTGTGCTAAAACTAGCTCTAGTAGACCAGGCTGGACTCGAACTCACAGAGATCTGCCTGCCTCTGCATCCTAAGTGCTAGGATTAGAGGCGTGTCACTGCCCAGACTAACTTTATTTTTCTAGGGTGTGTCGAGTAGTTGAAAAAAGAAGGGATGTAAATGTAAAAAGAGAACACGTTTAAACTTATTTATTGTGTGGGTGCACACGTGCCATAGCATGTGTGTAAAGGTCAGAAGACAACTTTGAGGACTCAGTTCTTTCCTTGCCTGACCTGAGTTACGGAGATCTAATCAAGCCCTGGGGCTTGTGATAATGCTCTTATTTATCCTCAAGAGCCATCTCACTGGCCCAAAGCCCTGTGCGTTTTAAAGAAAGAAGAATGAGGTAGAGCTCTTGGTGCCTCGAAACCAGGTTTTCGTTTGTGCTGTCTTATTGGCAAGCCAAGTCTGACAAACACGGATTATGGGCCCCTACATTTTTCCGAATAACACACACCTCACTTTCAGCCTTAATTCTTTAGCAAAGGTCAAGGCTGTGACTTCTATCATTTATGTCAACGTAACCTTGATTCCTGGAGAGGTATTGTTGTAAACACTCTGTCAAGAGTGGGTAGCTTGTTTCTGGACCTTTGAAACCAATTATTAAATAAGATGTGTTTATAAGTAACTAGTGGGGTTGACAATTTCATATATCCCACAAACAAGAGAACCCACAAACACAGGCACCTCGGCACCCATCTTCAGACTGAAGGGTCCAAGAATAAAAATAGAAAAATGTAGATTTGAGAAATAGGAATGTAGAAATAAAGAAATAAAAAGTTGTAAGCCTAGGAGAATGAGATCAGACTGTCGGCAGCTTTCTCAGCAGCTTGAGGATTAACTATTAACAGTGGGTTACTCTGGTTTACAACCCATAGCTCTATTTACAAGGCCAAAGCATCTCTCTGTAAACTGAGAGCTAGCCTATGGATATGAGTTGAGTCAACTTTTAGGAAATAGATATATGACCTCTGGGTTAAGCATTATCCTTGTTATGTGAAACTGGCAGCATCAAAGGGGAGAGCACAGGGCTTCAGTAAACACTACCTAAAAGTACCAAGAAAGACACAGATTAAGTACAAATACTAGTTTAACTGGAAAACTGTTAATGGAGATTGTAAAGTAAGGCAATCTGCATCTGAGTTTTACCTTGAGATTGTAAAAATTACTTTGTTCAGACCTAATGCTTGGTGCCCCTACTATAAAAAGGTGGGTTCAGAAACAGGCCTTTGCTATAGCCTTACAAAATCGATCTCTCTCTGGCTGTGGGCTCAGCTAGCTGATAAGCTTTTTGTGCCCCATGGAGATTTTTAATTTTATTTTTTTCCTGGATTCTGGTTCCTGGAATAAAGTTTGCTTCTGGTTTATTAGACTTTGCTGGTCTGTCCCCATCTTTGTGTGACCCCCTGGGCCCAATAAGACTAGTTCTCAAAGCCAACTTTTAATCTCACCCCAAATAGGCATCTAACTATGTCAAAGCCAGATATTACCATTAAATTTCTTTAGAGTCAACAAACCCAGCATCTAAGAATGATCTCACCTTCCAAAAAGTAAAGCTGGGAAAAATCAGGGGAAAGGGGCAGTGATTAAAAAAAAAATTAAACTGATGTTTTTACGGTAACACGAGGGAAATAAAACTATAAATGATTATTTCATATATGACAACTAAAATTGAGACTGGTCTGTCATTTAAAATGCTTACCCAAGTCTAGTAATTGATTTTAACAGGAAAAGAAATCAAGACCCATGAATATAACGTACAAATACACAATGAAGGATTTTGTTCATTTTGCTTTTTAACTTAAAATATAATAAAGTGGACTTGTTAACTTAATTACCAACTTTAAGATGGTGACCACTCAGATTTAAATTTAACTATGCATCTTGCCTTTGAATTAAGTCCAGCAGTTTTGTTCCAATACCTCTGCACAAAGAGAAAGACACAGAATTACTTACTTTTACAAGCTCCTGCTGAGGCCAGATCTGAATAGGTTCCACCTGCTGAGGAGTTTGAGTTTGAATACCATATGTATTGAGGAAAACTTGAAGGCTAAATAGAGAACAGAGAGATGAGGTGGCGAGGGAGGAAGAGGGCTATTTTTAAACATTACATTTCTAGTTCGGGAAATGTGAATGAAGGAGGTAGAAGGGAACAGACAATGCTAACTTGGAACACATGGTAAATCTGTTATTATCTGAAATACACCATGTACACTAGAATCTAAAGGGGCTCGATGGCTTCTTCCCCCAAAGTATCAGGAGCTTTGGGGAGCAGTCAGAAAGATGGGCAATGATTTTTGGTAATCTCTGTAACATGTGGGCATTAATTTCTCACATTCACATTTACGTTTAAACATGAAAAGTATGTTGCATGACACTTAAGGTCACACTGATGATATGCTTGAAACTGCCAAGGTTTACTTCCACCACCATTCTCAATATGATAAACAGAAAGCAACCATTCCCCACCCCTTCCCACAGAAGAATGTATCTCATACCGTTGGCTTTCTGCTACAAGTGCTACATGAATCACCAAGTCATTTTCCAGTGGACCCTGCAAGGCATAAAAAGAGGAAGGAGAAACATTGAGAAAGATTTGATCATGACCAGCTATAATGAGAATCAAGCACAATATTAACAATCTCCAAGCAGTTCATTAAAGTGACGGACACCTGCTGCGTTTAAGCGCTGCCTTGCTTTTCTTGCCCATCACTACCTACTGATCAATTTGATGGTGTAGACAGAGTAACAGAACACCAGGAGGCAAAGTCATAAATCTCACCAGTTCTAGAGAGGCTAGCTTGTCAGAGCTTTTTTGAATGATGCATAAGAGTGGTTTGGGGACTGAGAGAAATGTTCCATCATTTAATTCTGAAGGGAAGAGGAGGAACTAAAAATAAAAAGCTCAATTTATGTGCTCCCCATAAAAAATGATTGAGTTAAAACTTCTCATTTGACATCTTAACCATATATAAGCTTATTCCGTTTCTGTTAGCCAATTTTCCTTTGGCACTTTATATATATCAAATTGCTTTTTTTCCCCTAATATTTAGTTCCTACATATTTGTCTACATAATTAGCATTATGTCATTAAATATTAGCTGTTAGTATTGGGTATTTGCTACTCTTGTGGAAAGAGTCACTATGATATATATTATACATATATAATTAACATATATGCTAAAATGAACCCAACTTCAAGCCTGTATAAATTATCTATATTAGATGCTCTGAAAGTACTGATCAACTATAACTATTTTCCAGTAACAAATCTAGCAGTCCCAATAGTATGCTATAGAACCTTTGATTTACCATAAGTTTCTGTGGGATGGCAGACAAGAAACAGTAAACATCATAAAATCAATAGGAGAATTCCCAGTACCATCATGAAAATGACATCACAGGCAGACTGTCATATGATTTAAGTAAATGAAGAAGAGAAATATGACTTAACAACCCAACAAAATCAAACACACCTTACAAAGTTATAAACTGATACTTGATAAGACTTTGCAAATGACTGTTTCTCAAAACAACGAGAAAAGTTAATAATTCAGAGTCTCATCAAGATTTCAAATAACAAATAAAGCCATTAAGCCAATGAGACTTATTAATGACTTTGTTTCCAGGACAAAGATGTTTATGGGTTTCTTAGCAAACAGTAAGTCAAAACATACACTTCAATACAGATGTCACAATGAAGCCCTTCCAGCCCCCACTGATCAGCTGCTATCTTCTTTCTGAATCACAGGTGGGTTAGGGTGACATTGTCGCCACTTGTCTGTGTTCAGAGTTAAAACAGCCATCATACCTTGAATCACCATGAGTACCTAGTTAGGCTCATTAGATAACAGGGCAGAAAACCAGCATAGCACAGAGTTCTGATTCACAGTCATCTACCAGATGCAGCTAGGCTCTGCATCTCCAGCACTACCCCCTCAGCCCACTCCACACACAGAAAGCATTCAACAGGGTAGTCCCACCACAACTCCATGCCTTCCACTGTCAGAGTCAGAACCATCTTTCCCATTTTTAAAAACCAATTGCTTTCTAAAGACTGCAAATTTGCTCTTCCTTATCAGAAGGCAATTAGTACCTTCTGAGTGGTATTTTCTCTAATAATACAGTATTTTCAACGTCTCAAGTTCTTCTTTCTCCCCTTCCCCTCTGGCCAGCCCTGTGTAACCCCCACTCTCCCTTTCTCATCATGCATCCACTTCCTCACTTCCCAAGCGCATATTAATACATAAGGCTTCACGTTAGACCATATTTCAGCTAAATCTAGCTGTGTCCCTCCTTGAGGAGCTCAGTCCACTGGGAGAGGGGGAGAACTGCAAGCTGTGACATATGTCTATGATAACATAAAATCTTTCATCGCATTTTATTATGGTAGAGCTACCTTGTTAGGAAAACCATCTCCAGGGCATATTACATTATACAGACAGACCACACTTTACTTAAGGAATGCTTACTTTAATAGACACTTGGGTGGTTTCTAATTTTTTGCTTCTGCAGAAGATTTGTCGTTACTTCAGAGAACTGTCTTTTGGGGAGAACAAAGCGCTTCACATATCTGACAGAGAAAACACTCACTAAACAGGCACCGCTGCTGCTGCTGTGCTCCTACTTTTACAGCCACCACGGGACAGCTGACCCTCTCTATGAGTTAAAAAACTATGTCACCCTGGATCCACCATTCTAAGACATGTAGATCTGCCATTATTGTATTTATACATGGCTAGTTCCTCCCTAAACAAGTTCAAAATATCTCAAAAAAGTATTGCCATCTTTCTTAATATGATAGTATGAATGTCTGCCTCCTTTACTCTTTAAATTCAGATGCTGAAATTTTAACCCTGAAGTGGGAGACTTTAACCAAAAAGCAGGCCCACCCTAGATAGCTAGTCTGAGGGGCCTGAGACCTGCAGCTTCCAGCACTGTGAGAAGATGTCATTTAAAAGCTGCCCGGTTTGTGGTGTTCTGCTTCAGGAGCTGAACAGACCGAGACACTTTTCATCTTTCTCTTCTCGAACTTGAACATTACCCTCTGTGCCTTGCCTGTGCAAGTCCCCTCTGCTCTGCATTCTGCCCTCTACTCACTCCCTTCTGTCCATTCGCCACAGGCCTCATTCACTCCGGAGCTTCAAATTATTATCTCTGAGCAGGTCTTTCTGTGATTTCTAGTTTTCAACTTGCTTTTTAGTTCCAGTTCCCGCAGCTTACTTGTTTTATGGACATTTTCCTCTAGGTTCTTTCTAAAGTGAGTTTTAAAGCTTGACTCTTTATTAACCCAGCCCTCATTCCAAATAGGTTTTTATTACAACTATTTAATTGGTCACTGTCTCTCAGTGCCTCCAGTCATCTTTGATACTTTACCCTTTAAGTCCAATCTCTACAGCAGTTTTCTGAAATGAAAAATGACATCAGCTAATACTTAGAATACCACTTTGTGTAAAAGAGCCATTTAAGTGCTTAACAAACTATTCCTTCCTTAAATATGAGAAAAAGAAGCCCAGAAGCCTTAGCCAGCTTACATCCAAGCGCGCAAAGCTAGTGACCATCAAAACTAGAATCCAGAGTCAGGCAGTCTGGGCCAGAATCTTGCCCTAACCATTCATTTGCTACAGGAACACAGAGAGGGCAGATTTGGAGACTGAAGAAATAAATCTCATAGAATCCCATCTTGCCACCTTCAGTCATGATCTTGGTCATCTAACAAGAAGATGACCAAACTTACCCTGACAAAACTAGATGTATTAATTTCCAACAAAGCATTCTTTACTCATATGAAGCTCACATTATGAATTCTCACTCTGTTAAAAAAAAAGTTGGTTCTTTTTTCTGTCTTTAAGCCCCATGATCAATAATAACTAAAAAAAAAAAAACAAAAATGATCAGCACACATGAAGTATCAGGAAGTGATATTAAATTACTCATTGAAATGCCTCTATTAGATATGTTATTGCAATGGCTCCATTTACTGATGAGAGAACTCAGGCATGGAGAGTTTTAAGAACCTTATGGGCTTGGGATATAGTTCAGAGGCACAATACTTGTTGTGAATGCATGAGATCCCTGTGTTTGATCCCAGCACCACAAAACCAACAACATTTATATAACAAAATTAAATTCAGAAAGTGGCAAGGCTGGGATTCAAACCAGTCTAGCCTATTTCTTATACCATTAGAGTGTGCTGTGTGCCTCTCTAATGTGTTGCTAACTCACAATAATAATCCAATCACTCTGCCTGTCCCCTTCCTCCCACATCCCTAGACACGTTACAGCCCTCCATCTGCACTGTCACTAGAATCCTACTCAAAGACTCCAAGATCCTGTACATGGTCAACTAACTGGTCTATCCACCCCAACCTTAACTTCCACTCAGTGCCTCCCTCCTACAGACAGGGATTTAAAAAGTATAAATCCATCATTCATAATAGGCATCCCACCCCATCCCTACATGTATACCATTCAAACTCTCCAGTGGTTTCCTGTCACCTGTACGTCAAGAACCAAGCTGCTTTAAGGGCCTTCCTGCTCTAGTTCCCGCCCACCTCATTCTCTCTCTTTTTTCCCACCATGCTCTATGGACACTGGGTTCTCTCTGCCCCATCACAGGGCATTTGCTCTTACTTGGAATGCTTTTCCAACAGATTATTAAATAGATGACTTCTTACCACATGGTCCAACCAAAATCCCTCCCTCTTAGGGTCTTCTCTTTCCTCTACACCTAACCTGCTTTGCCCAGGAATCTCCAGCTTCTCTCTCTATTCCACTACCTTTCAGGCTACCTTAAAGGTCCTGTCAGCTCCAGAACCTGTGTTAGATAGTTTATTGTTATTCAATCAGCAGAAAGTAACTCTGTGAGAGCAGGGACTTCAAGCTACCTTGTGTTCACTGACCCAGTGCCATTACCGTTTGATAAATGAGCCCTCAGGAGTCTCTCAATTCAGTGTTTATCTGTAATTAGGTCTACCACACATGGAGAGGTTCAAAGTAAAACTGACGTCATGTAAAATAGTGACAATCCTTGATTTACTACACAAATCATATTTATACTATTGTTTTTCATGTGACTCCTGAAGTCACTTTTAGCTAAATCAGTGTTTGCTTACTCAGCTATTCACCAGAAATAGTAAAAGTCTACTTTAGAATCGGGGATATAGCACCTGCCCAGCACACACATGATCCTAGATTCAATCTCAATTGCTGGGGGAAAAAAAAACCAAAATATATATTGCATGTAATTATGATGACTACATTCACATTTAACACTGGAATCCAAGACCACTAACTTTACTGCATTTTTTTTTGCCCCGATAAACCTCTCTGACGATACTAATAACCCAAATCAGACCAAATCAAACCAAATTAGAAGTTCAGGTTTAATGGATGCCAATGTTTCCCCACCACCACCTGAGAAAACCTCGAGAGGGAAAAGGAGAGACCATGTATTGGTTCTCTGAGGGGCAGTTTAAATAGCCCATGGGAGTGGTCTTGACCCTCCCCGGGGAGGGGTCACCGTTGGCGGGCTTTCTCAGAGGTGGAGTTTGGATTGAGGCAACTCCCAGAGGAGGAGGCTTGAAATGGAGCTTTCCACCCAACATTCCAGAATGGATGCCAGGAGCTGGGGTGAAGCTCCCAACCAAACATTCCAGACTCTTTGGATAAAGGGGTGTCAGGGACTTGAGGTGACGCTTCCAACCAAACAATCTGGAGTCACCCTGACAGCTTCCCTAGTGTTTTCCTTCAAGCAGGCCTCTGTCAGACTTCTGACTGTAGAGTCAAGTTATTGTCCCTGTGTCACTGATTTGCATGAAGGAGGTAACCAATTGTTGAATAAATGAAGAGAAGAATGATGGATAAGAGAATGGATAGCCCTATGCCGTGTTTAGGACATCGATTCTCTACTCCACCCAGTGTCTCCCAAACAAGGTCAGCCTAGGTGCAACCCTGTTTCATAGAACACTGCTCTCCTCACTGTCTACATTAGAACACTTCACAGAAAACATGGTTCGCTCTTGCCCATCTCAAGCTACTGCCTGCTGTCCTTCATGATAGGACGCAATTCTCTCCTCTGTCTATTCACATCCTCTTCCGAGGATTTAGTCTACTCTAACTATGACTCCAAAACATCCGTGTGCTCATGCTTCTTCCATCTCTGCTAGCAAGAGCAGGTTCCCACAACAATACTGAGCACTGATCATAGACTACTTTAGGCCATTTTCGGAAGGGTATCAGCTTATGGAATGTTTATGAGTCTATATAATGTTTATGAGACTAGAAGGACCCTTTTTTACACAGAAATGGACATAATACCTTGGTATTATTTATTCATTTAGGGAATTGGAATAAAAAACATGTTTAGTATTCCTGATTGCAATATATGAATCCTAAACACACACAGCAAATGTTTGCAAATATGGGGCTGGAGAGATGGCTCAGAGGTTAAGAGCACTGGCTGCTCTTCCAGAGGTCCTGAGTTCAATTCCCAGCACCCACATGGTGGCTCACAACCATCTCTAGTGGGATCTAACGCCCTCTCCTGGCATAAAGCTGTACATGCAGATAGAACACTCATACATAAATTAAAAATTAAATCTTTTAAAAGTGTTTGTAAGCCGGGCAGTGGTGGCGCATGCCTTTAATCCCAGCACTCAGGAGGCAGAAACAGGCAGATTTCTGTGAGTTCAAGGCCAGCCTGGTCTACAAGAGCTAGTTCCAGNTCCAGAGGTCCTGAGTTCAATTCCCAGCACCCACATGGTGGCTCACAACCATCTCTAGTGGGATCTAACGCCCTCTCCTGGCATAAAGCTGTACATGCAGATAGAACACTCATACATAAATTAAAAATTAAATCTTTTAAAAGTGTTTGTAAGCCGGGCAGTGGTGGCGCATGCCTTTAATCCCAGCACTCAGGAGGCAGAAACAGGCAGATTTCTGTGAGTTCAAGGCCAGCCTGGTCTACAAGAGCTAGTTCCAGGACAGGCCCCAAAGCTACAGAGAAATCATGTAGCAAAAAAAAAAGGGGGGGGTTGTAAATTAAACAGAATTATTTTTAACAATAGGAAATAATCATAACTAAATGTATATACATTTCTATAAACAATCATGTTAATCATGATAATGTTAACCCACAGTTGAAAATATTCATTAAAAATTTTCATATCTATAAATAAAACCAGGCTGCATCTTCTTTTTAACATTTTCCACCTTGATAACAAACACATTTAACACTAATTTATAATATTAACCATTTTTAAGTAGACAGAAGAACAT
This sequence comes from Bramus lutescens, assembly GCA_001685075.1. Classification (NCBI taxonomy): domain Eukaryota; kingdom Metazoa; phylum Chordata; class Mammalia; order Rodentia; family Cricetidae; genus Bramus; species Bramus lutescens. Next base: position 75,392 of record LOEQ01004696.1, on the reverse strand, counting down.
TTATGGAATGCCTTGCCCATCAGCTGGGTACTACTTAGATTAAAATTGCAACTCATCTTGCTTAAAATTTGAGATGATAATTAAAACACTGCACGTACATCTGTCTAGATTAAAGTTTTTAAATTGCTCACATCAGGCCAAAGTAGTAGCAGAGAAGATCTGCACCTGGCAACTATAAATAAACAGTATAAAAAAGTTTCAAGGGTGTTCAGAGAAGCCGTAATGCGGGTGTGTCCCCAGACTTTTCTCTCTCCTCTTCTTTCATTTATCTAATGCTTTTCAGAAGACAATTCACCCATAAGAAACAAAAACTTTAAATTATAGAAAGTTTTCTGTAAATGTCTAATAATTGCATCTTTGCTGATCTACTTCATCATCATCTCACAAACAGACACTTGCAATGATTATTTATAGCTCACTCTATAGTTAGCCCATGCCTATAAAGCAGGTGGAATGTATATAAACAGAGTACTTCTGGTGCTTTTTTTTTCCACTTAATGATTATATTTCTTTTCACATGTTAGTACAGAGAACACAGAACATGTCTTCATATTCATTTTGTTTAGCAATCCATTTTATAGGTGATTAATACTGTCTCACATTTTTAACCACTTAGAGAAGTCAACCTACTGCACTGAAATCTTGGGAAATAGTTGTGCTTACATAGTAGAACCATTCAACATCAGGTGTTAATTTTGCTTTTAAGAGTTGAACACCCAACCTAACTCATTCAAGGCATTACTACTACTGGTTTATGTGAGTCATGAGAAAACTATCATGAGAAGCGATCAGTAGGCCCAACTTTGAGGAGGAAATGTGGCTTCTTTTATTTAAGATGACGGCATGGAAAGATCCACAGATGTTCAGTAGCAATTTATTCACAAAAAGTGCAGCTTCTGCTAAGATGCATCTCGTTATTTCTCTGCTTATTTTTGTCTTCTGTTTTTAGAACGTTAATGTTGAGAATGCAAGTGTGTTTCAAGAGCCTGCTATATGCCATGTGTTATTCAGCACTAAGTTGTACATTCTCATGATAAGGCTTTAAAAATTAGGAAACTGGGACTGAGAGACAGGCTATGGAATTTCCACAAAGTCACAAATCTCACTGGTAGAAGGGAACTTGGCTGAAGTTATATCAAGGGCTAAAGTCAACATGGCGTTTTGTCATAGTATATATTTCACAGACTATGTTCTGCGGCTACTGTATTTTACACTAAACAGGTTCTCCAGAGATTCAGAACTCACACATGCACATTCACGTGGAGAGGAACAAGGAAAGGGACAGAAGTGGGGGAAAGAGAATCATTGTAAGGAGGTAGCCTGCATAGTATGAAATGGAACAGATTCCAAGGGGTACAGGGTTGGTGGTAAGCTCTTGAACTGGACAGTTTTTCATCAACTTGACACAAGCTACAGTGATTTGGAAAAAGCCTCTCAATTGAGAAAACGTCCCTATAAGATTGGCTTATAGTAAAATCTGCCAGGCATTTTCTTGCTTAATAATATGGGAGGGCCTAGGTCACTACTGATGGTGCCACTCCTGAGTATGTGGTCGTGGGTTGTATAAGAAAGCGGAGCAAGTCATGAGAAGCAATCCAGTAAGCAGCACTCCTCCATGGCCTCTGCATCAGTTTACTGCCTTTAGGTTCTTGCTCTGACTTCAATGATGGACAGCGATGTGGAAGTATAAGTAAATGCTTTCCCTCCCAAGTTGCTTTTAGTCATGATGCTTATCATAGCAACAGAAACCCTTACTGAGACAGCCAAACTCAGGAAGCAGTATCTACAGCACGAGTCTGAACCTGAAGTGATGGGGTTGCCCCAATCCAAAGGCTGAAGGCTCAATACCTACGAAGAGCCCAAAAGCAAGAAAATAGCCAATGTCTAGTGAGTTTCACTAGGAGGACCCTCCCCTTATGTAGAAGGTTGGACTTAGTCTATTGAGGTCTTCAACAGTTGAGGGTGGTCGAGCCACAACATGGGAGGCAACCATGTTTACTTCTTGTTTGGATTTAAAATATTAATGCCACTCAGAAACACCTCATAAAAAACTGAGGAGAATTGTCCAAATTCTGAGCAGTCTGTAGTCTAGACATACTGACACATAAAATTAGCCATTATGTGCTTACAGGAAAGTGTAATATTGGTGGAGACAGGCAGAATGGAGTCAAGTCCCATCAACAGCCAAATGAAATAATTTTAAAGATAACCCAAAGAACTGCTTGTAAAACACATATTGTCTTTAAAATATGTTTTGGGGAAATTACAATTTTTTAGCACTTATCAATTAAATAAAAAAACAGAGCCAGGTGGTGGTGGTGCATGCCTTTAATCCCAGCACTCAGAAGGCAGAAGCAGTTGGATCTCTATGAGTTCGAGGCCAGCCTGGTCTACAAGAGCTAGTTCCAGGACAGGCTCCAGAACTACAGAGAAACCCTTTCTCAAAACAAAACAAAACAAAAAATAAAAAAATTCTATTAAATAATCTATATAGTATGGAAAACTCCCAATTCTTTCTTCAATACTGCCCTGAGCTTGGATATAATTCACTTCATTTTTAATATGTCCTATGCTGTAACATGAGGGCCTGCTTGTGGGGGTTTCTGTCCTGCCCAGTTCCCACAGCCGGTAAGCCCCAAAGAAAATCACA
>LOEQ01004696.1:31631-57419 GCA_001685075.1 Bramus lutescens | reverse complement strand
TCCTACTCCCTCTCCCGTGGTCCCCTACTCCCTCCCGTGGTCCCCTACTCCCTCTCCCGTGGTCCCCTACTCCCTCTCCCGTGGCCCCCTACTCCCTTCCATGGCTTCCTACTCCCTCTCCCGTGGTCCTCTACTCCCTTCCGGGTACTCCCTCTCCTGTGGTCCCCTACTCCCTTCCATGACTACCTACTTCCTCTCTCCTGTGGCCCCCTACTCCCTCTCCCATGGCCCCCTACTCCCTTCCATAGCACACTGCTATCCTCCTGCAAACACATGCACTACATCCATGATGTCTGGAATCCCTGTGGTCTGGAAATGTTTATATGGAGGACACTTAATTTGACTTCCTTATCAACAAATAACCTTTGCTATTTAATCTTAAGTAAAAAGATGTCTTTCTGACAGAAGGAGCAAGAAAAATACATTTTGAATAAAATTGCTTCTTTAATGAACATTTCAATGTCTTTGGATAAATGTAAATTAAGAATTGAATTATCTCTTTACCTGATTGGAGTATCTCATGCTCACATTACGCTGATTCTGGAGTGGGACAAAGCGCTGGACAGGGTCAATGTCTTTAGGACTGATTAACTCATCAACTGCAAAAGAAAGCAAGTGACATTACAAACAAAGCACAACACGCCAAATACACAACACCGTGAGCCAAAAGAGACAACTACAGGAAATATCACTCAACAAGAGACGAGTAACTGGTTTCCTCAGCCCAGTCCCTGAGAGATAAGATGTGCTAGGTCATTCTCTCACTACAGTGCAATGAAATAAGAAGCAAGTGACAAAGACATTTCAGAAATTTACAAATTTATGGAAATTCAGTAACACCCTCATAAATAACCAATGATCAAATGCAAACTCAAAGGGAAATCAGAAAATACTTTCAGGGTCAGGTTCAGAGCACTTGTTAGCATATACATGGTTCTATTTTCAGTATTCCTCATGTCCAAACAAGGGGAGGAGGAAAAAAGAGGTAGGGGAGGAAGAGGGGAGGAGGAGGGGAAAACATCCTTCAGTGTACTTTTGATGAGATGAACAAAGATAAACACATCAAACTTCAGGGGCTGTAGAAAAAGCGCTGCTCATAGGGAAAATATCATAATTTATGTACATAGTAAATAGAGTTAAAATATAAAACCAATCTCCTAACTTCCCACCTTCGGTGATGGGTGAAAAGACATAACTAAATCCAAAGCGGAAGAGTGAAAATGATGAAAATCGTAATTAGTGAAACTGAAAGACAATAGAGAATATCAAATTAAAACCAGGCACAGAAAAGGGTAAAATAACATTGGGAAATGGCTAAACCGACCCCCAAAATAAATATACAATCAAGAACAGTGACAGAGAAAGAAATACTCAAAGATCGAAGTGGGAACGCGAATACAAAATGTATGGCTGTAAGCTAGGTAACCTGCGGGAAACGGACAAATCCTGCAATAACACAAACTATGTAAACAGGCTCAAGAGGGCACTCATACAAAGAATTTAACAGATTTGTAAAAGAGAAAGTGATTGAGACTTTAAATACACACATCTTCATACAAATGCTCCTTCATATACACATACCACACAAATACACACACAAATGACCAGTATAAGACGGTGGCAGTTCCGTGTGGCAGTGCACTTGGAAGCCCTTTCCATGTGACAGTTACGTGTAGCAGTGCCCATGGAGGTACTTTCCACAAGGCAGTTCTGTGTGGCAATGCCCATGGAGGCCCTTTCTATGTGGCAGTTCAGTGTGGCAACTTTTGATAAAATCCAAATACAGAGCAAGCAAGCCAACACCTAGATGGGAGGGTTGGAGTCAGGCAGGTGGGGAAAAGAACCTAAGTTTGTATTTCTCTGGCATTTTGTAGACCACACCTGGGTGATGGTCACCAGCACCTGAGACTTAGAGGCGTTGTATTAGGGAGAGTTGGCAGTAGGTAAGCACCCCTGTAATGAGATTCTGTGTAACTTATTGGGATTCAAGTTGGGAAATACTATGCAAATTTGCAGGACAATCTCCACTCTAGACATGTTTACATTTGCACATTATCTTAGTTACGTCCACATCTATACATGAGTAGAGTTAGAACAAAAAAAAATTAATGTCTACTAAAATGCATTGGTACACCCCTGTATTTTATTACAATTAACCTACAGAGTATGCTCATTTTACTTTTCATCTTTAGCTATACAGTGACCATATAAAAACAATACCACACTGAGTTTGATACAAATGTGCTTATATCCACAGATCCTTTATTTTTTAGTTTTCAAAAAGGACAGTTCATTTTCCACAATGCTTTAGGTACTGCTTTTAGGTAATGAATACTTCTGAAAAACAGACCAGGGAGGTAATGATTGTAAAATTCTCTGCAGCTTTGGGAATATTTTTCCATTATAGTTCTATTTTGTGGTAACTCAGAAGCATGTCTGCAATGTTGTTCAAGAAACAAAATCACCAAAGGGTATTTCAGTAACTGCTGGAAGTTCTCATTAATAATAGGAAAATATTCCGAACATCAGAAAAATCAGCAAAGGCAGGAACCCTTAAAAGGTGCTTACTAAGGTCTTACTATTGTTTAAGCACTGAGCATGTATTAATTCTAACAGCCTGTTCATTTTACAGATCACAAAATTTGCACACAAATGCTTAAACGAATTGTTCATAGCTATCATGTAGCAGATGTACTTTTAATTGGAAGAAAAAACTTCTTTTCCAAAATGAAAGCCAAACATAGGCTTCATTGCAGTATCTACATGTAACAATTTGTTGATTTCAGTTTAGTTCATGAATCAGGGTTGATTTATATACCCATATTCTAAAAAAGCAAATTATTCCCCCTGTTCATTCGTATCATCATTAAAATGTAAAAATAAATTCCACAATTGGAAGTATTTTATAATGTGTCACTGTTATTCTATAGAAATGAAATTCTTTATTTATTTACTCATTCTTCATTTGTAAGTGATGACAGAGCAGTTAAGAAAAGCTTTCTCAAGCTTAAATGCTAATCTACTAAAATAGACAATAAATCAGCTGGTTAGCAAGTCCTTGAACAGATTATTAGCATTTCATCTGTATTTCTTTGGGCACTACTTCTATGTGTGTGTGCAGATTCCATTTGTACAGTGTGCATTGAACACCACAGGCTATGTGCTTTTCCTCACTCCTATATTCGTAGTACCTGGTACTCACACAGAGAAACCTCCCAAACTGACTCACTAAACAAAAGAAACGAAACTGGTGGCATTACAAGCATTGACACACTAATTGTCCTCATTGCATTAACTTCCACCGTGGTTAAAGTACAAATACCCTTAGAGGAGTAATGACACATGCCACACATAGACACACACAGACACACACCACATGCCCACACCACCACACACACACACCAGACACACACAGACAGACAGAGAGACACACACCACATACCCACACCACCACACACAGACACACACAGACACACACACACACCACATACCCACACCACCACACACATACCCCCCCACCCTCCCCCAATCCATCATGATTTCTGTCACTCAGGAGACACAGGTACAGGTCCTCATGGTGTCAATTCAATGGCTTAAGTTTTCTCATGAGGAGAGATAATGAATAAAATGTATGTAAATGGTCATTTACATTTTAACATTTTAACATTACAATAAACTATGGATGAAAGGAGAAAGGATTTCTACTTTAACAACACAATGCCCAACCTCAAAGGTAATCAAGTATTTCCAGGACAAGACTGTAAAGGAAAACAGTCAAACCACCACTGGGTGGGTAGAAAGAATGTTTATTTGGTGACCAAAGTGATGTGGCTGTCTAGGGGCGGGGTGGAGACGGAGAAGAGCAACTGGTGGGAGAAAGCCTTGTCAGTACAGCCTGGGGACTAGCATGGAGACTCTGAACTGGGACAGGCTTGCTTGGGTGAATCAGAATCTTTTGCCACAGGTAGTTGGCTGTAGTGGGTTTAAGGAACTAAGGGCTTTTCCTAACAAACAGAAGCCCACTTCAAAAGACTACTGAGGGATGCTGAGTTTTGTTTACCTGGCCAGAGTCCAGCCTGAGCCGAGCCCATACTGTCATTTAGGACACCGTCAGTGGTCCTGCCATATTGGGGGCCTGCTTTGGACCTAACCAGGGTAACTACCTTTTAATTCCTTAAAACACAAAAGGTAAGCTATTATTTGCATTTTGTAATCAAATATAAGTTTACAAAATATACCTTGGCATTACCTCAATTAATTCTGAGTAACAAAACAAGCAAGGAAATAAACCAAAAGCCAGAAAACAAACTATTAGGAAGATATACAATAGTGGCTGGGAGATAACTTAGTAAAGAGCTTCTCACGGAAGCATGAGGACCTAGGCTTGATCCCTAGAATCAACATTAAAAAANNNAAAAGCCAGGCACAGTGGCATGTGCTTGCATTCCCAATCCCAACACTGGTGAAGCAGGGACAGGCAGATACCTAGAGCTGGTTAGCTAGCCAGTCCAGTGCAATTCACTTGCACCAGGCCAATAAGGAACCACATCTCAAAACAAAACAAAACAAACAAAAAACAAAAGTAGAGGGCTCCTGGGGGGCACCCAATATGGTCCTCTAGTCTCCTTGAGCAGCACCTGAATTTGCATCTACATGTGCTCCCACACAGTTGTCCTGAGGCCTCTAAGAAACATTAAACATCAGTCTTCTCTATCAAATAAAGCGTGTGCTTAAGACAAGGAATTCACATTTTTTTAATCTCCCTCACCTTATAACTTTTATGCAAGTGTTTCTCCGCATCTCATAAAGTCTCTGTTTACACTAAGTTGCTGAGGCCCCACCCCCACCCATGCATTCTTAGACTAAAGTGGCTCTCCTCTTCCCTCTTCCTGTTCAAGGCACCAAGTCTTTTAAGACTAGCCAATCAAAAAAACTGTGAGGGGACCCCAGCCAATGGGGTGAAGACACAGTTACCACCAGTGTTGGAATGAAAACCAAGTGCATTTCCTGTCCCCCTGTGCAGTTCTGCTTTGGTGAACAATATACCCGCTTGCTTGACCACAAGGGTAAAGGTTAGCCTTGCCAAGACACTTCAAGTGCAGTGGTGGTCTCTTTCTTTGCCCTCCCACCAACTTAAATCTAACAAGCCAATTAAGGGAAAATGTTTACTGGTCAAAAGAATGAATCTGCTGCTTCATCCCTTGGTGAAGCCATGGAGTCTGTCACTTCCTTAATTAAGATGAGTCTTTCAGTCACCTGGTCAAATCACCTGGCCAAGGGACATCCTTTGGAAGGATGATTCACTTAAAGCCATTCTAAAGATATTGGGAAGGGGTAATTATCCCTTTAATGACATAATATACTTTTGTTTCCCTGAATCCCTGGCCTTGGTGTAGTCTCCTGGGGAAAGTCCATGCAGCTGTTAAGTCAGCCTGATTGTCTGAGTTCTTACTTAGAAGTGTATCTCTTCTTCCTATCTTCCTTTCTGACATATGCTTTCCCTCTCTCACCCTCCCCCTGCCCGCCCCCCTCTCCAATGCACCCCTCATCCTTGCCATGCAGCTGATAATCTGCTATGTGACTGCTTGCTGAGACTCTACTGCTGAACAAAGCAGCACAACTCTACATATGGCCTCTCTTCTGCTTTTTTGTTTTGTTTTGTTTTTTAAACCCTAATAAAATTGTCCCCAAGCTTCCTTCTGAGTAATTTCTTCAGTTCTTTTATTGATCAGATAAGAACCCAGAAAGGGATCCTAATTTCCCTGGTAATACTATTAAATAAAAAAACCCGAATTTTTAAAAATGTTTTTAATTAGATTGGTGAACAGTGGCTAGAGATGGCTCAGCAGCTAAAAGTGCTCTTATAGCGGACTAGAGTTTGGTTTCCAGCACCAATGTGTGGCGGCTCATAGTCATCTGTAACTTCAACTCTATCTAAGTGAAAACAGGATAGTAGCCTTACTAAATACACAGAACATTCGTTTCTTTTTTCTTTTCTTTTTTTTTTTCTCCCAGAATAAAAGCCCACAAAGGTTGCAGATGGCAGAAGCTCCCTGCAGATTTGGGAATACAGCCTCAGCTCTAAGCTCTGTCACTCAGGGCATGCTGCTGTTCCAGAGAAGCAACAAAGATCACTCAGGATAATAACTGGGAAATGCAGAGCACAAACAGAACTGGGCAGATTTTAAGACAGCGACAGCATTATCTTTTCTGGGACAAAGTGTGGCAGTACATAGGAAGCACCTATCCAGGCTCACGGCAGCATGGCTTTCACATTAAAAATTACTAATATACATCTAAGATTTGTAATAGTCAATTTTCTTTGTCCACTTGACCAAGAACACTGAGGTACACTTTTGACTGTGAGGGCAATTCCAGAAGGAAGATCAACCCCAAATAAGGGTGGTACTACCCCATGGGCAATGGTCCTGTACTGAAGAAAAAGGGGAAAAGGAGAAAGCAAGCTGGGCATAGCACTCATCTCTTTCTGCCTCCTGGTCCACTGCCATATGAGTAAACAGCTCCTGAGCCACAGCAGAAGCCATGGCTGCTGCTAGCTGTTCTACCATGATGGGTGATGCTGTAAGCCAAAATAAACCCTCCTCCCAGTAGCTGTAAGGTGGGTGGTCACAGAAATTAGCAAAATAATCAATAAAGGATGTTAGCATAGTTTTTATGAAAATTCTCTAGCCCTAGTAGCAAGTAGCAATTAAATAAAAATGTTTCACTTCTAAGAAAGCCACTCATCTGTATAATCTAAATGTCCTCAACATGTTTACAATACCTGCTGTACACTGCGGGTGACTGCAGTCTCCTGGATGCCACAGTTAGAAATGCTATCATTAATAAAACAAATGACAACAAATGCTGGCCAGGATGTGGGGGAAGGGTAATCATACACACTGTTGGTGGGAGTGTAAACGGGTGCAACAACTATGGAAATCAGTGTGTGGGGGGGTCCACAAAGAGTAAGACAAGAGCTAACATGTGATGTCTGTACCACTCCTGGGCATATATCCGAAGGACTCTGTACACTCCAGAGGTGCTTGCTTGCCTGTATTTTATGCTGTTTATTTACAGTCGCTCAGAAACGTAACCAACCTAGGAGTCCGCCAACTGATGAATGGATAATGAAAATATGATGAAACTTTATTCAAGTATAAAAAATGAAATTTACAGGGGGATGGATGGAACTGGAAAATACATTGAATGAGTAATTCAGGGCCCAGAAGGGCAAACACTGCATGCATGTTCTCTCTCATACACAGATCCTAGCTTTGCGTTTCCAGATTGGTGTGTCTATTTTGGATTGTCTGTAGAGGCCAGGAAGTCAGAAAGGCCCCAGAGAGGGTGAAGGGAAAGAGACCTTTAGTAGGGTAAGTCATAGAACATATATGATCAGAATGTAGGGGAGGAATACAGAGGACGAAAAGGTTTAAGCCAAGGTGGGGGTAAGAGAAAGAAAGGTTTAATCCAAACTAAGAAGACATGAAAAAGCTTTGTGGAAACCTACATACATTGTAAACTGTATAAAAAAATTATTAAAAATAAAATTTGAGACTGGGTGTGGTAGCACACACCTTTAATACCAGCCCTTGAGAAGCAGAGGCAGGCAACTCTCTGAGTTTGAGGTCATCTTGATCTACATAGCAAGTTCCAAGCTAGCTAGAACTACAAAGTTACATCCTTTCTCAAAATAATGAAGTCACACACACACACAAAAAAAAAACTTCTTCATGGATGGATAGTCTGCATGGGTAATCCTGCTCCCAGAAGCCACAGATTGTTAAACAAAACTCCCAGTGCCAGGAGTGATGCCATTTGGTGAGCTGTTGATCAGTATAGTCCCAGAGACTCCCACAGGCGATTATTGGGTGCCCACCAGAACTAGAAATTTGTACCTTATTACTAAGATGCCACTGTTAACCAAAGTTAACAGAAAACAAGCTGGACCTGACCTGAAAACTCCGTAGCTTCTGACAAGCTTTGGTAGTACTGGAAGGTGCTGTCCCAGGCCAATGTAGGCAAAGTCATTGGCAGACTTACCCAGTGCTACTGTGTTTTATACTAGCAACCTGCCAGGCATGATATATTTAGTACAATACAGGCATGACTACACAGGGGTAATAAATGGCCTGCAGATTTAATCTAAGGCCCTAATTATCTGAATAGAGGACAGAATTCATGATAAGTGGTATAAATTTGGTCAAGAGCCCATGACTGGGGGTATTCTTCATGCAGCCCCTGTGGGTGAAAGGATGGCAGACACAAAACTTCAAGTAGTGTGAGAACAGAGGTTCGGTCGCCTTGCCGTCTGCAATGAGGTCATGAGGCACCCCAAGGTGTTCACAATTGAAGAAACGATACCACACAGTCAACATGTGAAAGGAGCACACAGTAAGAACTTATTTCTTAAAGACAAAAATAAAAGCTATTGGGTGGTGACAATTTCTCATGATAGAAAAGTTAATATAGATGATTTGGCAAGATGGTGATGGGTTGGAAATCTGTAGTTTGCTAATGAAAAAGCCACGCTAGAAAAACCAAAAGTTGGTTAAAGCTGTGTCACACCTTTGGTAGTCTTCAGTGACAATAGAGATATTACATTATTTTCAATTCAGCTTCTCTGGAGGGAAGACATGAAAGTGTGTGCTTTTATTCAAATGGCTAATGCTGCAACTATGGGACTGAGTCCCAAAGACTTTCTCCTTTCTGTGAAGGTGGCTGGACATGATCCCATAATATTAAACTTTGATTAAAAACTAATTGGGAGCTGGACATGGCAGCATAAACCTTTAACCCAGCACTCGAGGCAGAGGCAAGATCTTTGAGCTCGTGGCCTGCCTGGTCTATATAGCGAGTTCTCAGCTATTGGCAACTACTGGCCACAGGGGAGGGGCGGTCATTTTTCTTCAGTGATATAAGATAAGCATTGCTGAGTTGCCTACGCATCTGGAAATGAGCTCATTTCAAGAACTCTGATCAAACTCCCTGGGTTGTAGAAAACAGAGTAATATAAGTAGGCAGACTTGCTGGGAAAAAGGGCTCTGGACAGCGTGGTAGGGAAAACTAGAAAGGTAATGGGGCGAGTGTGATCAAAATGCATTGTATATTGTGTGAAACTGCCAATGAATAAAAAATATAAGGGTAGGTTTGACTAAAACTAAGGAAGTATGAAAAAGCCATACAGAAACCCATTCTATCATTTGCTACTACTTTTAAAAGGAGTTTGACTAGAGCTACCTTCTGTACTCCCACAAAAATATTTTAGCTCAAAGATCACAATTTTAGGCTTATTTATTTCTGTGAAAACATCAAAAAGGTACTCTGTGTTCTACAGACCTATCTTGTGGTTGGCAGCAAAGTTTTCAAGTTAAATAAGAGTTAAAAGCATTACAGATGATGGGTTTAAGAACAGTCAAATAGGTCTTAAAATACAGAATGTGATTTAAAATAATCATTTATAATTTACTTATTAAATAGAAACTCTGACTTTCTAGAAGTTCATTTTCAAGGAAAAAGGATATATTGTAAAAATGAATCATTTTCTGAAAACAGTGGGTATTAAGAAAACTATACATAATATCTTTCTTGATCACTAGAATACGAGGCACAGTTTGTTGCATAAAATTTACGTAGGCATGCACATAGCATAGCATCCTCACTAGATTTCAGCAGGATAAAAGCTGACCTGAATTAGTGAAAGTCCAAGTATTTCTAAATATTCACTTTGCATTCACTTTTATATGATTCACATGGAAAAACACTAACTCCAGTTAACTGGAGGATATCAAACTGAGGTTCCTTTAATGAATAAATACAACTTTGTTAGTAAATATTGTGTCTAGAACCTTAATGCACACCCATGAACATTTGACGGGTTATGAAATGCTCAAGAATTCAGAGTGGCGGTTAAATTACCCAGCCTCCTAAATGCTGACCGGAACTAGCACGCGTGCTCAGATGATGTGGTAGGCCAATGTGGCGGGTTACAACAAACACATGGATTTCCCTTCTCGCAGGTGGAAATCAGTACATGATCTCATGTAACATCCTTCTGCACGCTCTCTAAGGCCTTCAGAACTTCATAAGGTAGGAAAAGACGGCTTTCTTTTTAGGACAGTTCAGAAGTGTTCTTGCTCATTCAGGCCATGAAACAAGTGGAAGCAGAACTTACACATTCCTGCTCACAGGAAAATGCGACCTACGTTAAAGACCTGCACACATCTGACACTTAGGTTTGCAGTGAGAACAGGCAGCGCTTTTCTGCTGAGGGAGAATGTTCTAAAATCCTGATTTTAAAGGTCAGTTTGCTGTGGAGAGTACGGTTTCCTCCTCTGTCACCTTTTCCAGGGGCTTTTCTAGGCTATCACTCTTTCCAACTGCAGCAACTCCAAGCTGGATATTTAGCACACAACACACACCAGGAAGAAAAGGGTTTACGATTTCAAGGCCCAGGTCAGTTTTCAGACCCAGGGTCACAGAAAAATTTCATCATGTCCTTTATATTCCTACCTCGCTCACCTAGCTGCCCTCGGCTAAACGTGTTTAACTTATAGTTTTGAGTCTCAAAAACCTTTCTATTCACATGGATGAGACGCACGTTGACTTTCTAGCCACAAATAGTCTTTGTATCTTTTCTGTGAGTCTGGAAGCAGCACCTGTATCAACAGTTGTTGAGACAAAACAAATCCCTTTACCTCTTTAAAAAGAGAAAACTACATGCTCTTAATTAGGGTTAAATTTACACCAAGACTGAAAAAACAGACATACACACACACACACAAACAAACAAACAAAAAACTGAAAAGAGCATCAGCTTGATTTCTCTGCCTGGTTTATTTGCTTTTGGGCAATGCGTATGAAAAGCTCAAACTGAACCTTGGGAATCAGAGCTCCGACATCTTCTTTCCTCACTGATGATGAAAACAAGCCAAAGATGCTCATTTTTCCAGCACATTCTCAAACAACAAAGGCAACAGTATATCATACAGTGAGAAGCTTTGTTTTTGGTTTTTTTTTTAGCTTGCTTGCTTCATAATCTGTCATACATGGATCCTGACTCTAAATCTCAACCATTTTGGTAAAGTGCCAGTAATACTAGAGATGTTACAAAAGTATGGGATGGGAAAAACATAGTAAGTCTTTCGTTTTTGCCAAATTTTCTCATAGATATTCTTTTTCAGTTCTAGAAATAGATAAAAATTTAAATAATTATAGTTTTATTAAGCCACTAGATAGGAAAGAAAATTACCAACATATATTTACTGGAAAAAAGACAACTTTCAAAGATGACCAAGTAGTTTACTAAAGCAATGCTCAACAATGCTGGTTATAGTAAGTCAGAAACGTTCTCCTCTTATACAAAACCAACTCAAAGTTTTCACAACCTTCTGCTAAAAGCTCCAGGCTGGATGCAGAGACCGTCACACACAGCCAGAGTGCACCTGCGCCTGCTGCACCTTTCTTTCAGGAGCTGTTGCACACCATCCTTACCTTTACAGTCTAGAGACTCACCAAAGAACTAACAGGGCAAAATCCACCCAAGTCCAATTTCCTCCAAAGGAAGAACATCACCCAAGTTATATTTATTGCTAACAACCTGATAACAGGGAAAGAAAATAGACTCCCAATCAGCTCCACTTACCTAGGAGTTTCGCAATGATATAAAGAGCTTGTCCCCAAAGAAACAATTTCCCATCACGGCCACAATTACTAGGAAACCGTTTCTGACTACCAGGGTTTCTCTTTTCATATTCTACAAAGTCAGCAGGCACATAATAGTACTTTGGTACTACAGGATATCCTATAGAGTAAAATAAAATAATGTTTAATTTGGTTTAGAAGCAATCATGTTAAAATACAACAAAACAGCGTTCTCCCCAAATTTCCCTTTGAAGAAACTGTGTGGACAGAACAGCAGGGACAGCAGCAGGTTGTACAGGGGCAGATTCAGTGAGCTACAGAGAAGTCTAACACTCTGGTCGTTTCAAATACTGCTAGGGAAATCCATGGGGGGAAGGTTTCTTGACTTTAGAACTAATCCAATAGTATATTAGGCTTTAGACAGTGATGTATATGTATCTCCTTTAACAGCAAACACTTTTAAGTCAATATATACAGACATATGTGTATGTATGTATGTATAATATATGTATACATATACACATGTGCATACACGTGCATATCACTAATATATATGTATATATAGTATACAGATATTCAGAGCGATAAGAGAAGTTATATTAAATAAAGTCAGTCTAAGAAGCATTATAAATGAGAAACTATTTACTCTTTAGTTAAATTCCACTTCTGAGCCATTAGTTGGTGCAAATAAACCCCTATTTAAATATTAAGCCTGTCTTCTACCATTCAGTGTCCCTGAAGACAAAAACCCCAACCTTTTATTAAAACATATCTTTAAAAGATACATTCTTCAGCAAATAAAACTATTATTTAAAGGATATGTTCCTTGTAGGGTGCAGCAGATGATATTTTGAAACAGCAGTCTACAGTAAACTTAATTTTTGTAATAAAATTAAACAATAGCATTGAAATTCTGCTGTCTTCTTCATCCATCAATTGATAGTGACAAACGTGTCAAAAATCAGGGAAAGCGGTTAAGAGCTATGGAGAAGACTGTGAACATCACTCTGAACATGAAGTCAAAAAGCAGAGTATGTTAAACGACCACTTCCATGTGTCAATGATCCCTTCCTGAACACTAAAAGACCTGATTGTGGAAATTTCAAATATTTCAGTATTGCACTGTTTTTCAAAGGAGACAAGGGAATATTTAAAACAAAATATTGAAAACAAGTGAATATTGAAAAAATTCCTTTTTAAAAATTGGCATTATTTTTAATTTAAAAATGTTTGTTGTGTGGTGGTGATGGTGGTTAATCCCAGCACTAGGGAAGTAGAGACAGGTGGATCTCTGAATTGGAGGCCAGCCAGGTCTAGGATGGCCAGAGCTACACAGAGAAACCCTGTACTGAAATACAACAAAAAAAATTCATAAACATTTCACAACTTTTAACATTATAAGCACTGAAAGGGTAAAACAAAATAAACAAGTATTTTATTTAGGTATTCCTTGAACCTTCATCCCCTTCATTGGCTCAAAACTCCATGTACAACAGGAATGAGCCCCAATGCTGTGAAGGACACTTCATGCTTTATGTCCAAAAGACTATAGATTTATTTTGAATAGCACATCAAAATTCCAAAAATTTTGACCCACATATAATTTTTAAAGCTATTCTCATAAGACTATAATTCTATATAATTCTATTAATATTTCCAAACCAAAGGTATCCAGAATACTGCCCTTGAATTCCTTTGGGAAGTTTCCAATTAAGCTTTTTTTTATGGATCCCTCTAGTGTTTGATTGAAATAAATATATCCTTATCTCCAAGACTTGGCATTTTGATTATTTCTAAAACACTGAATCTATCTGCAAAGAATGGCATATTGGTACAAGGGCAAGCATTCAAAACTTAATGCTAAAATCTCAGATGTGTCTCCACTGTAGTCTCCTGCCTTCAGCTGAAAGCAGTCTTTCTAGGCATCCGTACTAGGGCCTGGGGCTTGAGGGTAAAACTCACCCAGGCATACAAGTTTTGATGACTTGGATAAAATCTGGTGTTTTACAGTATGTAACACTACACAGAATAAAGGAACTATATCAAAAAATCACACATTTCTGTCTGGTACAAACTACCTCAGCAGCACCAGAGCCATGACCACCTACATTCATGTCCATCCTTGTCATGCCCAATGAACTGTTAAACTAAATTAATAGAGATTATTCTAATTTCAGTTGAGGTCTCATTTATTTTCCAATATAACATATATAATTGTGTATTATAAAGGATTGATGCACACAAATTTACATGAACAAGGGCATGCTGGTAGAAAGAATTCTTGATAAAAGAACTATACCTTCTGTGGTCTGATGAAGCAAAGGAGTCAAAAGGTCCTGATATTCCTTGACTTGTTGAAGATTACCTCTAAAAACACCTAAAACAGAATATGCAAAATCCAAGTCTAGCCATGCTCAATAAGCATAGAAGCATTTTGACTTGAAAAAACTTCTAAGTCCTTTTAAAATTATTGTGCTAAATTTTATATAAATGAAAACATAAAATTGAAGAGAAATGTAAATAGGTATGACATTTTTATAGAAGCTGATTTCAGAAAGTCATGTTAGCATTTAGAATTAAATGTTGAATTAACTGAAATTTCACTATGCTTAAGCATAAATATTATAGATATTCAATATTATGATCATAGTATTCATGACTTCTACAATACGCTTTTCTTTATAAGTATGAGCAAGATACTGGCATCAATATTAAAGACTTCAAAGTGATTTTAAAAGTTCTTTAAACATGTGGAAAACAAGAACTAAAATCTAAGGTTGTCCTCTGACTTCCAGGCATGTGCTGTGGCATGTGTGCACCTGTACTCACATGAATGCATGCACACACACCATACACACATACATAACAATATACATCACACAAATTTTTCACACAGAGAGAGAAACAGACAGACGGAAATTTTAAAAAATTCCTTAAAGATCTGACATTCACTCAGAAAGCAGAACAACATAAAAGGAAGAGTTACCATTGCTTTAAGTCTAACCTATTGCTAAATGAAAGGAATCACTTACTTCAGCTATTCTTTTAAGATTTTATTATTTTTACTTTGTATGTTTGAATGTGGCTTATGTATGTATTTTTATGTGCATGTTCATGGGTACATACAGGTGAACATACATGAGTGTGCACATGTGTGGAAGCCGGAGATTGGCACTGGATGTCTTCCTTAATCCCACTCCAATTCTATGAGACGGGTACTTTAACTGAACCTGAGGCTCTCCCATTTGGTGAAGCTGGCAGCGCTGAAATTACAGTCATGTGCTTTCCAGGCAGATGCCAGAGATCCGACTCAAGCCCTTATGCCTACACGGCAAGCACTTTACCAGCTGAGCCATCTGCCCAGCCCTCAGCTATTCTTTAAGACACGTGTATTCTACATCTTAAACTTCAGGATGAAGGTCACTTACCATCAATCATCATGTAAAGAAAAAATATGGGAAATTCACATTCAATACCATCAAAGAGCTGAAAGACAAAATAAAACATTAATATTTCCATGAGCAAACTAGAGCAACCCATTTTAAGTTATATGTAAGGGACATATTTACAGTAATAAATTCAGGTTGAGAACAACCATTCTTTAAAATTTTTTCAGAATTTTATTCAAAAGCTCATTTATTGAACTCACTAAAGAACAGTCATTAAATAAACATATACTAACTACTCACTAATGGCCAGCACTAGATGGTGTTTCTCAACCTTCCTAATTCTATGACCCTTTAATACAGTTATTCATGCTGTGGTGACCCCAGCTATGAAATTATTTCATTGCTACTTCATAACTTCAATTTTGCTACTGTTATTGATCATAATGTAAATATCTTACATGAGGGATATCTGATATGCAACCCCCAAAGGGTTCATGACCCACAGGTTGAAAGCAGCTGAATTAGACAGAGCCCTGGAGACAAAAGTTAGACACTACATCCCCAGAGGTGCACAGCATAGTGGGAAGACTGGCAAATGAATAAATAAGCACAGTTCAGCATACACTGACCATACACATACATCAGCAACATAGACTGAAAACCATCTGTGTCTGTCTTGAGTGCAAAGAGTTATATGGCAAGAAATCAGCTAAAATGCAATGCACAGAGCAAAGAGCAGAAACTAAGACTTACAGAATCATAAAACATGTTAAAGAAACAATCACAATTCATTAATTCTAGAATACAAAGGCATAAGCAGTAAAAACAGAAGCCCAGTGGATGGGCAGGAAGTAAAATCAGGACTTTCACTGCTCAAAGACAGGCTGATTTGGAGGTAGTCATGAACACTGAGAAGGGTCAAAGTCTTTGTTACATTTATTTCCAGGCTGGACAGCTGGCAGTACTTAGGAGTTGAGGAACAAGAAATATGGAAACCAACTCAAAGCCATAAGAGCAATTCAAAGAGAAAAGATGACACCCAGAAATGTGTGTCTCAACTTTAGTACTATGGACATTTTGGGCAAATAACTCATGTGCGACATGGGCTATTTTGCATCATTCTCAGCCTCCACTAATCTGATGCCAACTCACGCAATAATAATAATAAAAAAAATCTATAGATCCTGTTCAGTCTAGTTTGGTAACAAAAGTATTCAAGGTTGTGAACTACTGGCTTCAGTCAAGGAGTAAGACACAAGGGGGATTTCTAAAGAGGACAACTCAGTCACATTTTATGAACGATAAAATTGGTTAAATGGTTGGGGCTAGCAAGATGGTTCAGCAGGAGAGATTGACACTTGCTGTCAAGCCCAAGGGCCTTACTTCCATCCCCAGAGTCCACATGATGGAAGCTGTCCTCTGATCTCCATATGCTCATTGTAGAATACTCATACATATGGATAGGCACAAGCATGTGTGCGCATGTGCGCACAGACACGCCCAGTCAGTATAATGATTAATTTTTAAAAGTGTGGTTAAGTGGTAAGGAGATGCCTAGAGTGACTGAGATATGGGCCTAAATGGAGGCAGCCTGTAGGTCACCTAAGTGAAGATGTGTGTCTAAGCAGCAGGTGCACATGTGGGCAGGGCACTTTAGGCACACTATGAGTCAGGGACAGAGTACATCATCAGCAACAATAGCCGCAAGAGCTTGGTAGGAAGAAAAGCACAATGACAGTGGATCACAGAAGTAGAAGACGGAGACTGACAAGGGGAGTAGGGATGGAGGGGAAGACGTGGCCATAGCACCCCGAATACTCCAAAAGAGAGAACAGAGTTAATAAATACAGACACCAAGATGTCCAGGAAAATAAGGTGAGAGAAGCAATAATCACTCTGACCAGCCACTGAAACTGCCTGAAATCAGCCAAGAGCTAGGAGGAGGCAATCAAAGTGTCCCAAGTCAGGGCCGCTGGCTGTTTTGAAAGCTTGTGAGAACTTTTTGAGGTAAGGCTGGACTGGCAGCCGACAGAGCAAGGCACTAGAGGTAGGCTTTGAGAGTTATAATTCAGAGGCTTTGCTTCCAGCTCGAATGCCCAAGCACATAGTTCATGCTGCCAGAGCTGTGAGACACACCTTCCTGCCTTGGTGGACTGTATCCCTTGGACTAGGAGCCAGAATTACTCTTTTACCACAGAAACTGTTTCTGTCTCTAGTTCTGTAACCCAGTAACATAACTAATAGCCTAGGTCTACTCACAAAACACAAATCACGCTTTTCAGGCGGACGGCTATAGACAGAAGGCAGAAGATGGGCAAGAATAAGCACTGAGGGATGGTTAGTTTGTATCTTTAGTCATAGGCATTAATGTGTTTACATCAAAGGAAAAATTAAGTTGGGAGAAGCAAAAGGGAGGGAAGGTAGAAGTGGGGAAGATGAAGAACAGAGTCATATGTCCTATCAGTGAAGAAAATGCTCTGTGGGCTTCCCAGGAAAATGAGAAAAAAAAAAGATGTCCATACACAAAAAAATGTGTATGTGTCTGTATCTATGAAATATTTCTCCATAAGTAATACCTCAAGAAAGAGTGATGACATCTTTTATGAGGTAAGACACAGAGGGTAAGCACTGATGAAGGGAAAGATGCAATGGAGGCTGCCACACAGAAACTAAGGGTTAGCAGCGGAATAAGGCAAAGAACTGAGAGCCTGTGTCCAAGGTTGGTTTGCTTTTTAATAGGGGCTTTTCTATAGGATCACGCAGCAGAACTGACAAGAAGTGCAAGCAGTTACAAAAACTGAGTCAACATAGGTATCCTGGATTTGGGATGGCACCTACTCAGGCTGTGGCTTTCTCTAGCTGTACTCAGTGGGCGGGGGGAGGAGTACAAGCTGTTTTGTTTTGTGAGAGTGTCTCTCTGCATAGCCCTAGCTGGCCTGGAACCCACTATGTAGACCAGATTAATCTAAAACTCACAGAGATTGCCTGCCCCTGCCCCCAAGTGCTAGCGTTAAACACACGAAACACAAAAGCAGATCACAGACAGAAACAAAACCATGTAAGAGAAATAGGCAAAAAACTGAAAATGCTAAAAGAATTATTTAACCAATGAATCCATGTGGCCCATGTGGTGAAAAGCGTTAATACTGTTTGATCAGTTTACTATGTATCAAGCCCAATTCTAAGCATAGATTCATAAAATCATCCAACCCCCAGAAAAGTTCATGGTATAGGTGATATTATTTTTAGCAATAAATAATGATTATTTATTATGGAGCAGGATTTTAAATCAAGAAGTCAGTCTCCTGGATCTGTGCTTTCGACCACTTGCATGTGCTAGCATGGACCAGTTTGTGGTACCTTAATTTCAGCTGGTTTGTAATAGCGTCTGTTGGGATCTTCCAATGATGTTCTGTACCCGTCTCTCAAGAAACGCTTAAATCCATATTTCCCTTTTAATTTTCTGATCACTTTATCAAGTGTCTGGCTGAACAGAACTTCATCATCCAAGGCAAACGCAGGGTAACTGATGCATGGGAGCAGGGCAGCGTCTGTGTTCTAGGGTCATTAAGACAAAGAGACTGTTGTTTTAAAAATAAATAAACAGATAGGCAGATAAAAGATAAAGAGACTGTGAGTGTCTGCAGTGACATGACCAACACAGTACAAGAAGAATCACATCAAAGTAAAGTCAAAAACCTTATCAAGTGACAGTGACCTTAAGACAGACAGAAGTTTCTATGATGTGTTTCTGTAAACCTGATAGAAGAGATAGTACTTTATCCTTTAACAAAAAGAATTTTCCAGCTTCAATATTAGGCTGTAACTTAAAGATTATAACACAGAATGTAAAAAAAAATGTAATTCTTATTACCACAACTTAGTTAGTATAGGAATTTGCCTACAATAGTGAAGAGGAGAAAACCAACAAAAGGCCCAAGAACTAACTGAGTAAATCAATAGCCATTAGAATTTATATTGCAGAAGCAATTAGATTTATATTTAAAGCAAAAATTATGTTCACTAAAATATGTGAAAATGTATCAGAATGTTGCCAAAGACTATTTAAATGGTAGGCTAAATGGATAGAACATCATTAAATAAACAGATAATACTTCTTTATTGGTTTTGTATTCATTACAATCTGGCATTACTTATATAAAACAGTTAACTATTCTACTTGGTGTAGTTTTTGAAGGCAAAAACCATAAACAATCCCTGGGAAAATATACAGTCAGGTACAGGAAGTATACAGATGTTCATCAAAGAGTCAAACATGGTCTGCCACTGTGCCATGCTGAAAATGAAATTTTTATATCCCAATATAAGAAAATGATTTCTTTATTAAAAACAGAAAACCAATGTCTATTTTTCTGTGGTCTGACAAAAGACTCAAAGGACTGGACAGCTCTGCCTAACTGTTTACTTCCTGACCAGCATCAGAGGCTAGAGAAGGAGACACGTCTCCACTGCATCTCCTTATCCTGCATGAACTCAACATTGTAGTGTGTGCTTTTGAACGGTAGATAACAGCACAAAAACTGTAAACGAGAACTCATTCTAGTTAGCTGTACATCATCTCACATGAGAGCGTGATTCTCTGGGTAACAATGAGCACAATGTCTGCCTGTTACGATTGTGAGCGTCGAGATCCACAAATATAACTGACCAAGAACAGCCCTGGAAATCGAAAAAGAAACACATTTCAGAGAATTATAAACCATGTGGTATTCTTTCTGTGAGAAAAGACAATTCAAAAAACTTTTTATCACTGAATGTAGCTCTGTAAGAGATTATTAAAGATAAAATAATAAAAATATTATTAATATGTTTTACATATAAATAGATGCTTTGCCTGCATTCATGTTTGTGCACCACATGACTGCCTGGTGCCCACGAAAGCCAGAAGAGGGCATCAGATCTCCTGGAACTGGAGTTACAGACAGTGTGAGCATCTATGTGGCTGCTGGGAATTGGACTTGAGTCCTCTGGAAGAACACCCAGTGCTCCTAAGACATCTCTCTAGCCCTTTATTTTCTTTTTGTATGCTTTTAATATTTCCTGAATTTCTTGAAACAATCATATAATCATTAGATATTATTTTAATATTTTCCTCTTTTCTAGTTGTGTAATAAATACATTCATTTTATTGAAGAAACAGTTTAGCTACTATGATGAGATAAATCAAGAAATAACTTTGATTAATAAATCTGAGTTGTGACTACTAAATAATTTTGATTATATTATCAAACTAAACAAGTTTAGGTAATAATCCAGAATTATGTATAAAAATATGTTACAGTACAAAGTGATGATAGAAGAATCTTAAGTAACAACACTAGCAACTCCTTTTCATACTTCTCATGGCTGGCTTCATGAAAAGGCCACATATGGCTAGGATATCCCTCCAATTGAAGATGACAAACCCTTGCTCAATAGAACAAAGAGAGAAAATCCAGTCTGCCACAGGGAAACCCATGTAATGAACAATTAGGCTATATAATTTCCCTACACTTAAAAAAACTTTGAAAAACAAGAAATTTAAATAAAAAGACATATATAAAAATGCCAATTGATCTGCAACATTTAAGAAAAATTTTGCCATTCAGACATTAGTGCATTTCATTCTCAACAGCACAGTATAAATGAACATAACTTTAATGGGAAGCTGAATATTTTTAAAACATATAATAAAAGGGCACTAGAAAGATTGCTTCCATTACAAAAAAAATACTCAAAAAATAAATGAGAAAAACCAGGCATCATATATTTTAGGTAGTTTTAAAATCACATTCTAAATCTCATCCCAATTCTATCCGACATCAAAGACTCACACACTCTGAGACTCTAAAGCCTGGATTCAATCACCTGACTGAAATTTCTAGCCTAGGAGGACCAGCCAGGAAACCCGAGTGTCAGACTCACTAGTTATATATGCTTCCTGTTAACTTGTGTTCTCTGTGATCGTTATCTTGTAAAACAGAATGATTCCTCATTCAAAGCACCATCTTCAGCAAGTCTTTAACTCTGGTAAGTGACTTGAAAAAGGGTGAGTGAGGCTCCCTCAATAGCTATACTGCAGCTGAACAGAGTCCTGGGCAACCTACATTCCTACTGGCTTTAGAAAACATCACTAGTAGCTGCTCTCATCAGAGTACAACATATTCACTATGACATAAACAATAATGAATTTGAACACTGCTCCAGAACACACAACTGACCCAGATGCGAGGCACATGGTGATATATGAGAACCCAAAGTGGCACTAAGTCCCTGGGTCAGTGGGAGAACTGAGGATCAAAGCCAGAGCCTGAATTCTGGCAGAAGCAGCAACAAGAAGACAGAAGAAAGTAAGTGGGTTGGGGTCTGTGAATACACAAACAGGAGCTATAATGTATCTGTAGGCCAATAACTGTCTGTCTGGAACAGGACCTTTAAAATACAATCTATGAAAGGATAATTTGTAACTAAAAAAAGCAAATTTGGTAAATCTCTATTATGTGATAAAATAAACAGTAAACTACTATTTTCTGGCCTCAAATAAGTAACTTAGTTATTTAAACTCATCAAGTATTTGTTGTGGTCCCAGTTTTTATCTGCCAGCCTTGAAGACACATGCCTAAGGAAAAATAATCTCATGAGGTGACCACCTCCTAACACTGAGATGGAATATTTTGTATAAAATATATATCACACTATAGGCATCATGGCCCAGATTTCCAGGAGGGGAGGAAACAAAAAACAACCCCCCAAACCACACAGGAGCACTTAGAAGCAGGTCTTTCATGTCACCGAGGAGAGCCCTCACAGAGTTACCACCTGCACATTTCAAAGGAATGCACATGTCTGCTCTGTTTTGAACACTGCAGAACATGAGCAACCTGTCATCACCAATTACAGATTCTGACCTAGGTGCAGTTGTCAGTCTCTTGCCTCCCACAAATAAACACAACAAAGGAAAAGACATGTTATGGGAATTATTTGAGAGACCCTCTTAACTTTGGCCATTTGATATTTAATGTGTATAAGTGTTTTGCTTGTATGTATGTTTGTGCCTCATGTGTATGCCTGCTGCCCACAGAAACCATATGGGTTGTCAAATCTCCTAGAACTGGAGTTTAGTTGGTTGTGAGCTGCCATATGGGTGCAAGGATTAGAACCTGGCGGAGCTCTTAACCACTGCGCCATCTCTCCAGTCCCCAGATTGATTTTTAGCCTCTGCTCCCTAAAACCACAGCTCTGTAGAGTATGTTGTCCCTACCCAGAGCCTTCTTACAACTAACAGCTCAATATTTCTGTTCAAGTTAGTATCTGCCACTGCTTGTTCTAATAGATACACAAGATGACTGAACTTGACCATCACCATGGACATGAGCTTTAGCTGTCCTCTATCCTTCAGCCTCATGACCAGAACAAACACTTCTGAGACTACTGAAATACTTATTGATCTGATAGTATCTGTTTCATTTTCACTTTTTCATGTACACTTTGGTACGTCAATTGGTTGCTTTTAGGTTGTGTCTCACCTGAACAGGCTTTTATGACTGTCTTTTTTTCTGTATCTGTTCCCATTACTACTTGTGTGGCTAAAGGAAAAAGACCTAATTTGCTTCTATTTCTACCTGCAATAATAAATGAATAGCCCATTTAGTAACACTTAACTATGTGTTATGTTAAAAACAGCCATGTTCTTGACTGCAGTTTAGAATTCCTGAGCATTAAAACTCTAGGGCGGCTATAGCTCCTTTTATACTAGGTCAGGAGGGAGTCTGGGTGTCATGACTGCTTTTTGAATTCCTGTAATGTTTCTAATGTGCACACAAGATTGAAAAACACATTCAGAAATAATATTGGCAGAACAATTATAGCTAAGACTAAAAATGCCTGGTTAGGCAAGTTTCAAAAAGAGTACAGCTTTGCTAATCAGGCAGGGACAGCAGTCACAGGGACGGTATGGAAAATGCCTGGAGAAGAGGAGCACGCTGGTAAACAGCATGAATGGTCTCAGGTACTTCAAAGGGAGGTACACCGTGACCAAAACCAAGCCAATCACTACAGCCCGGACACTCAAGACAGCCTAGGCGGGTCTGACCTTTCCAAATTGCTGTTATACTAAACACTTCTGCTTTAATCCAGGAAGCCTTGAGAAACTCTAGAGGAGTCTTGGTTCATCCCAATTTGTTAACTTCCTTATCCGGCTTCCTTTTCTTATCACTTTAGCAGAGCCCACTGTCCCTGGGGTTAAAGACATCACAATAAAACTCACAGAATCAACTAAACTGGACTCACAGGGCCTCACAGAGACTGAATCAACAACCAGGGATCCAGCATGGAGCTGATCTGGGCCCTCTGCATGTATGTTACAGTTGTGTAACTTGGTCTTATGGGATTTCTAACAGTGGGAGCAGGGGCTGTCTCCGACTGTTCCCTACTTTTGGGACCTTTCCTCCCAACAGATTGCCTTGTCCAGCCTTAATAGGAGAGAAGGTGTCTGGTCTACTGCAATTTGATATGCCATGACTGGTTGATGTTGATGGGGGGCCTGCCCTCTTTTGAAGAAAAAGGGAGGAGGCATGGATAGGAGTGGATAGGGAACTCCAGTCAGGATGTAAAAACAAACTAACAAACAAATAAAAATTACCACTACCATCAAATGAAAGTTAAACTTTAATTGGCAAATTATTTCAAAGCAAAGCTGTTCAAGCATGGGCTGCTACATACATTTCAGATAGTCATAAGTTTTAAGAAAATGACTTTGATAAACAGACAGTAAATTACATAAACATGCAATTAATCAATTAATTAAATTTTTTTTACCTGGTTTCCAAAGAGGTTAAATCCATTAATTGCTTCTAAGGCTGCTTTTGCTAAACCAACAGAGCTAGAGAGAAGGAAAAACATTATTTTATTTTTTTATACTAATCACCCCTGAAAACTGTTTCGAGGTTAACCTTGACTTAAGATTCTACCATTGAATGGAGCAATTTTATTTCTGTTCATGAACTCCAGAAAGAATGGTGAACTTGGGGGTGAGCCTCGTGCAGTCGCTGCCTAGCTGGACATTACTCAGATCAATGGAACGGGCTCTTTGGATGTCAATTCTGAGCCTTACAATAGAATTTTGTGTGTCATATACCTATTACAGAATGCAATTTGGCATAGTCACTCAAATATGCACTTTCTAGGATCCAATAAAATCGGCATTACTTTATGTTCACAGAATTACTGATCACTGTAGCTCTCATTCTGGGCTATATTCTCTGTAATAAAATGAGTGCTATTTCCCTCAGTGTCCCACTCCTTTGGCCTCTCAGAGGCTACACATAACAGTACTGAAAATGACTCATTCCATTAAAAATACAACGTTCTATACAAGTGTTCCAAGAAGAGTGGATTTTCATCCTTGCTTAGATCATGCCTGTTTCTGGAGGAACTGAAGTTCTCAAGTCCAGTTTACTTTACTTACTGCACATCTGCATTTGTTTTACACAGAGCTCACATCATTGAAAATCAACAAACTGTCATCAAGTCAGTATTTCTCTATTATAGTCCCCAAATAGCAGCAGCAACACCTAGAAACATGCTAGGAATGGCAATTTTCACTCTTCACTGGGGGACGGACCCAATAAATCATGTTTAAAAGCCCTCCAAGTGTTTACACGCATGTCAAATTTCAGAATGATTGGCTGAGTGTATGGCTCTGTTGCAGGACCCCATCCTCAGGGTACACCATAGCAGTTGTTATCTTAATCAGAGCATGTGTGACTACACACAAGAGATGGGAGGGGCATTACACCCTCACCTGAAATCCCAGCCCTCTTCGGATTAGCCCCCCCCCCAGCATATCTAATTCTGGTCAGATGCATGTGGCTTGTGGAGATGTTCAAGTACAGAGATTAGAAGGTGAAGTGAAGTGGGGATCAGAAGAGTCACTCCAACTATGCAGCTCTGACATCGTCATTCATGCTGGGGTGGGGTGTTCTGGCGATGCAGCTACTGTGCTCACCCGTGGTCCATAACTACCCAGCACCTTGCTCCTGTAATTACGGTAAAGTCACTGGCTCACCAAGCTGAACACGGATGCAGTGTTCATTTGTTAGGGCCCTGTCTGTGGCAAGTAGTAGTTTACCCACATCTCTCCTCGGAAAAGTTCATTGAACAAGCTCAGTGTTTCCTACTTTAGGGCCTTAGACTCTTTTGGAACCTACCAAAAACTGAACAAATGAATGAATAAATTAGAACCATCATAAGCTATTTATTACTGCCTTATTAGCATTTATAGATATTTATATAAACTGTTCTCAAGCAACTTATTATAAGACAAAAGGTGATTAAACACTTTAAAATCGATATGGATGGGAGAGTGAAATGGGAATGGTATTCCTTGTTCTCATTACCTATAACAAAATCCCAGACATTACAAATAAAACAAACATATTAAGGCTCAAAAGACAAAGAGAAGAAAGCAGATGGGCCATAATCTTCAGAACTTCAGGAACAACAATGTAGTGATTTCCCTGGGTTTCCTTCTTTGCCTTATAGACTGACAGCTACAGATAAACTGAAAATGCAGAGAGACATACCAACAAAGCATTGATAAACAAGATTCATGGCTAACTACCCTGGAGTATGCAGCACAGTAGCAGAGGCAGGAACAAGGTGCACAAGAGACTGTACCCTGGAAAGTTGTGCTGTGACCCCCACACCACTTCCCATGGCACAGCATACGGTCATACAAACACATGCCCCCCCC
>LOEQ01004696.1:16690-31620 GCA_001685075.1 Bramus lutescens | reverse complement strand
CACACACACACACACACACACACACACACACACACACACACAATTATGTGGTGAGGGAATTCTTTTTTTTTGGCCATCCTCTTTGATGTTCTGTAAGCTTCTGGTACCTTTATAGGCATGTTCTTCCTTAGGTTGAGAAAGTTTTCTTCTATGATTTTTTTGAGTATGTTTTCTGTGCCTTTAAGCTATGATTCTTCTCCTTCTTCTATCCCTATTATTCTTAGGCTTTGTGTTCTCATGGTGTCCCAGGTTTCCTGGATGTTTTGTGTTATGAATTTACTGGATTTAATATTTTCTTTGACCAATAAATCTATTTCCTTTATGGCATCTTCAACACATGAGATTCTCCCTTCCATTTCTTGTATTCTGTTGGTGATGCTTGCATCTGTAGTGCCTGTTCGTGTTCTCAGATTTTCTATTTCCAGAATTCCCTTGGTTTGTGTTTTCTTTATTGTTTCTATTTCAATTTTCAAGTCTTGAACCATTTCCTTCACCTTTTTGTTTTTTCTTGGCTTTCTTTAAGGGATTTATTGATTTCTTCCAATTTTTCGTCTTTTCCTTGACTTCTTTAAGGGAATTTTTCATTTTCCCCTTTAAGAGCCTCTATCATTTTCATAAAGTAATTTTTAAGTTCATTTTCTTGTGTTTCAGTTGCATCAGCATATTCTTGCTATTGTAGGATTACTGAGTTCTGATGGTGCCACATTGCTCTTTTATTTGTTGAATGTATTCTTACACCGGTGTTTAGTCTTTACTTCCAACTAGTGTAGTTCATGCCTGTGCTTGTTCTTCCAACTGTGGTTTGCCACCTGTGCCTATGTAGTCTGCTGGGGTTGCGGGGGGGAGGGGTGTTGGTTACTGGGAGGATGTTCAGGTGCATGGGGTAGCAAAGTGGATCTTGGAGGGACAGAGTCCAGTGGGTGGCGAGGTTGGGGGCACAGCCTGCAGGCAGGTAGGTATCTCACGTGCTTGCAGGCTGGTAGGGACTGTGTGCACACACACACAGACACACACACGCTCACTAAAACTATAAAAATGTTTTCTCTATTTGATACTAAGGACCAGGAAACAGCAATCATTTAGATAATAGCCAGCCCACTCAGATAAAACTGTGGTGCTGCCCTATTCAGTCCAATGCATGCTCAGTCTCAACATCCTCAGCTTCTGTCACGCCAAGAAAGTAAAGAGAGAAAGCCAAGGGTTCAAGATGGATGGTAAGAGCCCTTCCCAATCAACCTTAGTATCAGAAGAGACTCTGGGCTCTCACCACCCCCATGATTAAATTAAAGAAGTGAACATTTCTTTCCTCTTAAGATGGTGTCAGAAGTGACCTAGTAGGAAGGCACGCAGTTAAGAGCAGCTGCTGCTCATCCTGAGGACCTTAGTCAGTTCCTAGCACTCTCACTGAGTGATTCACAACTGCATGTAACTACAGCTCTAGAGGATCCAATGCTCTCTTCTGGCCTCTGGGGGCATCTGTACACATGTGTACACAAACACACAAATAAATGAAAATAAGAAATCTTTAAAAAATAATTTAAAAGAAAATGCAGAGTTAAACTACAATTTAGCTACATACTGCCAGTGGAAAATCTCATTTCAAATATAACAGTACAGGCAGAAAGAAAGTAAATGATTAGTAAAAGGTATATGTCATGTAAACACCATTCAAAAGAAAACAGGATGAATACAATTATAATACATGAAGACAACTTCAAAGCCAAGAAAATTATCAGAGAGAAATTATATGATAAAAGAGTCAATGCAACAAGAAGACATAGTAGTGCTAAGTGTATATATGAACCAACCACAGGACTTCAAGGTACACAAAGTCAAAGTGACAGAACAGAGAACCATCAAAGGACAATCACACTGGAGACATCAACGATCTTCTTTAACAAACTGGTAGAACAAGGGGATGAATCAGTAGGGATATAGGAGGACTGAATGCCACTACCACTGGGAACTGGGATACAGGAGGACTTAATGTCACTACCATTGGGAACTGGGATACAGGAGGACTGAATGCCACTACCACTGGGAACTGGGATACAGGAGGACTTAATGTCACTACCACTGGGAACTGGGATATAGGAGGACTTAATGTCACTACCACTGGGAATTGGCTTTTAGAATGATCTATATAAGGCAAACCACACAAATACTTAAGTTTGTTATTTCAGTCTACTCTATTTATTATTGTTGCTTGCATGTACGTATAAAGTGTGTGTATGTACCATGGTGTGCGCATGGAGGCCAGAGGACAACTTCTTGAGTTGTTTCTCTCCATACCCTTACGTGGGTTTTAAGGATCAAATTCAGGTTGTGAGGCTTTCAAAGCAAGCTTTTCACGTACTGAATCATCACATTGGCCCCAAATACACATCTTTTAAAAGTATATGCTAATATACACCAACACAGACTATACACTGGCCATAAATGGAAGCCTCAAAAATAAAAATGACTTAAGTCATATTGTGTTCTCTGTTAACAATGGAATGAGTGAAGTTGGTAGCAGGAAAATAACAGAATCTGACTGTTCCCTCATAGTAGGTCTAAAAAGGCACATCCTTCCAATAGCCACAGGGCTCACAGAGGACAGCTCCCATGAAATAAAGGAAACAATGGATACAGCCAACATATGACACATCAAAACATGTATGGAAAAGCTAAAGTAAAATTGGGAGAGAAATTTTATAGCATGTATTTAGAAGAGATTCAAATAAATTATCTAAACCTTCACCTTAGTTAAGCCTTCACCAGAAAAAGAGCAAATGAAACCCAAATGATACCAAGAACAGAAATCAATGAAATTCAAGACCAAAAAAAATAAGAAAAGTTATGAAATAAAAAGCTGGTTTGTAAAAAAAGCATCACTAACTAGAATTGACAAATATCTAGAAAGACTAGCAAAAAAAAACAAAACAAAAGACACAGTGACTAGTATCCAACACGAAACACTACATATATCATATGGATAATAAAAATACTCTACATGCATAAATTTGCAACTTAGAAAATCCATAGTCCCCAGAAAAGCAAGAAAACACAAACTACCACTATTTTCTCAATATGAAATTAATAAATTGAACAGCTCTATAATGGGAGGTTAGGGAGAGTCAATATGAAGGAGAAGGAGGAAAAAATAACACTAAGGATGTCTGAAATAACCACAGGGAATCACATTACTCTATATTAGTCTAAAATAACATACAATATGTCTAAGTTTATATATATATGAATGAAGTTATGATTATGCCATTTGGGAAAATAATGCTTCCCCCAAGAGCCACAGACTATCAAAAACCCAGCACCGATCAGGAAAAACTTCCTTTAGAGTTTGCTAGAGGAATACAAGAGAACCCCCAAATAATAACAATGCAGGCTATTGCCTTTGGTTGCCTCCCAGAAATTGAGGGTAGGACCGTATAGCTAAAGACATCACCAACTTTGAACACAGGACTGGGAGGACTCAAGCTTGATCTGACTCCAAAACTTCCTTCTTGAGGACTAGCTTTCACAGTATTAGAAGGTCTATGCAAGCTGCCAACAGAAGAAAGCAATCAATAGTCCTGCAGTGACCCCTATGAATCATAACAATGATTAGCAGGGCAGGATATTCTTGAAGGTGGCATTTATGTTTCGGGAGTAACCAACAGTTATCCAATGGGACTTAAAGCCATTAGATATCTAGCCAACCTAGTGAGGTCCTGGGTCTTAAGAGAGCAGAATCTACTGCCGCTGCTGCTTCCTGAGCAGCATTCCGCGTATGTACCCTTATACCCACAGATAGTGTAGGTCTTTGCCTTCATCACAGAAACTTTCCTTTTTGAGCAGATGGAGACCATGACAGAATGCCACAACGAGTCAAAATACAGACAGCAACTAACAATGGAGTGTCTTGCCCCTGTTAATACATCTACAACAGAGCTCCTACACCAAAGACTCTGGGAACATTGTGGAAAAAGGAGAAGAAATATCATAAGAACCAGAGGACCAAGAAGCCTACTGTGGTCTGTGTCCTACAGATATGATAGGAAAGCTACACCCATGAAATTTCAACAATATGGCTGCTTAAACAAAATCTGAACCAATGGCAATGCCAGCTGACATGTCAACACAGGGGAAACCTCCTAAGAGTCCACCTTAAATGAATGACAGGCAATTAACAACTGCTGAGAGAAGAAGAATTAACCTTCCCTGAGGAGGGGCGCCCTAAATGGCTACTATACCAAGTAGTCAGTCCTAAAATAAGATACATACAAGCAACACTGAACAGACCCAGTAGATTGTTTTGTGTATATATATCCAATTATATATGCAATAATAGTAATTCAAGAAAAAGAGGTCACAAATTTTAAAGAGAATGGATAGTACAAAGAGTGTTGGATGGTGTAAAATGATGTAATTATAATTTAATTAGGGAAATAAAGGTCAAGACAAAATTTTGAGGACTATAGGATTTCATTAGATTTATGCCAAATATTTAAAATGAATAATAGAACACAATTCTCCCATGTAGAATTCATGTTATGAAGAAAACATTACCTTGACACCAAAAGATATACATAAGATACAAAATAAAGTCTATATTCTATATACCTCTCCTGAACATATCCATTAAAATCCTCAACAACATTCGACAAGGTATTAAATGAACTTTCATTATAACTAAGTGGGAATTACTCCAGGGATACAGCATCATTTAATAATAAAAAAGGTCAACCGATATAATCTCTCATATCAACACTCTATAGCCATATGGTTATATCAACCAATGGATAAAAAGGCATCTAGAAAAACTCAGCGTCTGTTCATAAGAAAAGTTCTCAGTAGCTAAACAAGAAATTTGAACTAAAGAAATCCCACAGCTAATATTCAATTTAAAAATTGCATGACTCTCTATATGAGAAGTCTATTAAAAGAGATGTCAAAGCTCATCAAAATCCCAACAAGACTTTTGTAGTTACAAACAAGATTACTCTGTATTTCTATGGAGAATATAAAAATAATTGCAAAATCAAAGAATAAAGTGAAGGAAGCAGTCTATTCCATTTCAAAATTTATTATACTACTGTATAATTGTATTGAAATCCACATGGTACTGGTAGATGACAGACACACAACTCAGCAATAGATTTGATATGCATGTCCATTTAAAAATTATTGATAATAAATTATTATCTATACATGTATATGTGTATACATACATGTGGACATATGTACTGTGTGCCATGGCACATGTGTGGTGGGAAAAGAACAACTTTGTATTGTAGATTCCAGGGAGTGAACTGAGGCCTTCAGGTTGCATAAAAAGCACTTTTACTTGCTGTGCCATCCTGCCAGGTGTATGCTCATGTCAATCAATTAACTAATTGAATTTATTTTTTCATGCTAGTGTTCAAACTCCAGGCTTTAAGCATGGTAGGTAAGTGATCTACTGAGCTACACTGCCCCATTTTATTCTTAAGAGAGAGAAATGAAGACAGTGTACAACAAATGGAGTTCAATATCCAGACAGGCAAATAAAGAAAAAGAAACATTCTTAATCTCAATTTTCACTTTATAGCAAATCACCTGAAAACAGATTGTAAATGTAAAACTATGAAACTTTGTGTGTGGGGTGTGTGTGTGTGGAGAAAATCTTCAGGATCAAAGAGCTATCAAACACCACATCAAAAGCATAAAGCACAAAATTAAGAACTGATGAACTGGTCATCGTTGGAATGAACAACTTTCCCTTTACAAAGTAACAATGTATTACTATTAGAATGGACAGGATGGAGAGATGACTCAGCAGTCTTACAGTCAGTGCAGTTCCTAGCGCACACATGGCGGCACCAACCATTTGTAACTCAGTTCCAGGGGATCCAATGCCTTTTCTGACCTCTGAAGGCTCCTGTGTGCATGTGGTACTCAGACACATACACATACACATAAAAATATTTTTAATATTTTAAAGATAGGATGAGATGTTGTGGTTATAACATAGGGCAGAGCACTTGCCTAATGAGCATGTGGTCCTAGGTTGAGTCCCCATGACCCCAACAAATACATAAACACTGGTATTTAGATTATAAAAAGAACTCTCAAAAATCAGCAAAAAAAACTAGCTAGAACACTGACAAAAATATAAACATTTTTGCCAAAAAGGATATATAAACCACAAATAAACACATGAAAAGATGTTCAACATTATCAGCCAATGGGAAAGCCATATAAAATCAGAATTAGGCATCATTATACACCAGCTAGACTGGCTAAAATAAAAACTACTGATGAGACCAAGATAGAGACACACCACATCATCATTGTTGTTGGAAATGCAAGTTTATACATGTATTCTAGAAGGGTTTGCAAATTTCTGGACAAAACCTAACCATGTAACTATGATATGCATATAATAACTAAGTATATAATATCCTATACTATGCATTGAATCCAATTTCACTTCACACAAAACATGTATGATGCAGTTTCCTTTTGTGATGTTTGTGCTTCAGGCATCAGATCCTAGAAACCATCGCCTAATCCTAGGTCACAACTGCTGTGCTAAGCTTATTCCTGGCCAGCTATAGTTCTCTATATTATATACAGTCTTTGAGCTACATCAAGTTTATTTCTGTACATGGGGTGAAGTAAAATCCATATCTACCTATTGGTTTGCATGTGGCTATCCATTTGTCCCATGATTCCATACTGAAAAGACTATTCTTAATCGGGTTATTGTTCTATCAAAACTAACTGACCATATATGAATAGATTTACTTCTGGACTGTTACTTCTATTGATCTCTATGTCTATTTGTATTGACGAATCACACGATCTTAAATTACTGTAGCTTTGTAGTAAGTCTTGTTTTGGTGGAGAGGGGAATATTTTATCTTATTTTTTTTGAGTCAGGGTCATATGTAGCCCAAACTAGCCTCAAATTCACTACGTAGCCATGATCTTGAACTGCAATCCATCTGCCCTGTTCCCACCTTCCAAGTGCTGGTATTAGAAACATTTTGTTTTGCTTAGTGTGGCTTCCAAATACTCAGGAAGTGGAATCAGGAGGACCATTTAAGACTAGCAGCTGAACCATTTGTAAACATAGAAAAGGCAGTAGGACTGGGGAGGAGGGGCAACTAAATGACTCTAAAACGATTTGTAAATGGTTTTACAAAAGAAGTAAACACTGTATCTTAATTAAAATACACATTTATTGCTTACGTATATTTTAATCTTCTTTCCAAATATAATTAAATAAGTAATTAGACATGCTATAAATTGACAAACACACTAATTTGTTGTTCACTAGTTATTTAAATCTCTGGCAACAACAACTTATTTCTATTGTGATCTTACATTTAACTAACAAATAATACATGTTGTTGGAAGAATTAAGAAATACTTCAATGGCAGAAGTAATTTATGATCCAGTTATTAGTTGTTAACTATATTAAGTGACTGCTCAATAGAACATACACTGAGAAAATCACTGCAAGGTGCTATCACAGATTTTGTTCCAACATTCATTTAAGAAAGCTAAAATACAGCAATAATTACTTAAAAAATAGTTTGTAGTAAAATGATTTGTAATAAAAAACAAATAAATTCTAGAGAAGATGATAAAATTAAAGTTAGGTAATTAATAAGATACCAGGAAACCTACAAATGGCCAGGCATGAAACCAGGTTCACAAACTTCTGCTTAGACCATTTGGCCTTAGCTCCCTGAGCTGCTGAATTGTATTTATAGGACAAGGACTTTACAGTATTGCAAATCCAACTGTTGTTTACAAATGGCTCCATATGAAAAATGTATAAAATGAAGCAGAATGGTAGAGAGATGCTTATAGTCAGATTAGAAAACAGAAAGTTACTTAAGAGTTACTAAGTAAGCCAGGCATGGTGCTACACCCCTTTAATCCCAGCACTTGGGAGGCAGATGCCAGTGGATCGCTGTGAGTTTGAGACCAGAGCTACTCAGTGAGATTCTGTTTCAAAATAAATAAATAACAAAAACAATGAAAAAAACACCAATTAGTTAACTTAACTAATGAATGCCATAGGAATAAAAGGAATCAAGATACTGCTTATCTAATATTTTTCTTTACTAGAAAACAAGGAGAACAGAATATAAAATTTTTAAAACTTAATTGGATTTTAATTCTTTTACTTCTAATGTCATTTTTAATTTCAAACACAAGAGTTACTGAGGAAGCAAGGAGATGACTTGGTTGACTGTGAGAGTCTATTTAGGAGTCAGTGCTGGAGAACTGCCCCTTAAGGCTAGGGTTAGGGTTCAACAGATGCTTTATCAGTATAACTTGACTTTTCACCAAGAAAAGGAGTCTAGGCTTAAACGCAGCACCAGAGGCAATTTGAGATTAGTTGGATCTTTAAGCAGAGCTGAGAACCGACATTTCTGTAAATAGAACCAAGGTGCTATTGGCGCATTAACACAGGCCTCGGGAATGAACAGGGAGAGCAAGGAGGAACATGGTTTGGTGGATCCCACGTGTCCTGGGAGACACTGGAAGAAGTTCAGACTCAAAAAAAGTCAAATCAGCAGAAAAAGCATGTGCCCAGCAAATGAGATTACTCAGGAGACACTTAAGAGAAGTGGTAAATTTGGAGCAATTAATGGAGGCTTCTATTGAAGCTCTGGGAAGGATGGGGCTGCACTTGATGAAGTTCAGACGAAGGAATGAAGAGTGTGGTTAAAAACAACAATCTGAGGTTTATCTAAGAAATATTAATAAGTGTAGACTATAGAGCAGAATGTCAAGAACTAAAGATAACTTTGTAACCACAGTGTAGTGGGTTTATTTTTCACCCTAATATTCTTGACCTGGAATCTAGTTCTGATTCTATCATTTACAATGAGTATAATTTAAGGGGGAAAATTATACACCCCTTCAAACTTTACTTTTTCCTTTTATAAAAGGGGCAAAGGGGCTGAGACTCGATGTATGACTGAGATACATATTCTATAACTCTTTAATACCACAGACTGCAATTTTTAAAGAACTGATAAGCACAGATGTAAAAAATGGGACTGTAGAGTAGTCTCAGAACACCAGAAATGAGTTTTTCAGTGGCACAGGGATCGAAGCCTGCACACAAAGTACATCTTCGAAGGGCACTGCTCAGTGTGCCAAGAGAAGGAAGAGCCAAAGCTTCAGCAACAGTCAGATCCCCCATCCTCCACTCCATCTTCTGCTACAGAGATCTGTAAAGCACAGACACAGGAACGGCAAAGGCTCCAAAAAGTAAGGAGAGTATACATACCACAAGCATTGCTACACACAGACAGATGCCTGATTCAAGAGAATCACAGTGACCATGAATTTAGAACAATCGATTATTGTTTTCTCCAAGACAGGCACTCACTGGCTGGGCCTTGCCAAGTTGGCTAGGCTGGTTGACCAGCAAGCCCCTAAGATCTACTTGTCTTTGCCTCCTCAGTACACCACCACACCCTGCATTTTAACATGAGACCTGGTTATTAAAACAGGTCCTCAATTCTAAGACAAGCACTTTACCAAAGGGGCCATCTTCCCAACCCCAGTCCCCAGTGATAGATGCTTATACTGAAGTCCCACCCTACAAACAGGATTTGGGTAAATGACTAAAGGGTCCTTGTTAGACTCAACTAGTTGTGCTGGTTTGAATGAGAATGGCTTAATGAGATTAAGCACTCATATATTTGAATGCTTAATCACCAAGGAGTGATACTGCTTGGGAAGCCTTATGAGATATGACCTTATTGGAGATGTGTCACTGGGATTGGGTTTTGTGACTTCAAAAGCCTAAACCAGCATCCCTCTCTCCCACCAGCCACCTGCTACCTGCAGATCAGTATATAATGCTCTCAGCTACTGCTCCACAGCCATGCCTTTCTGCTTTCTGCCATGATGATAATGGACTCACCTCTGAAACTATAAGCAAGTCCTCAATTAAATGTTTTCTTTTATAAGAATTACCTTGGTCATGCTCTCTTCACAGCAAGATAACGGTAACTAAGACACTAGTATTTTTATTGTACAGTGATGTAAAAGTAATAGCAATTAAGCAGAAAAGGCATTTTAAACTTTTATCTTTTCTCAGGTTAGAAATACAATTACACTCTAAACAGCTCC
The DNA here is from genome assembly GCA_001685075.1 of Bramus lutescens. Lineage (NCBI taxonomy): Eukaryota > Metazoa > Chordata > Mammalia > Rodentia > Cricetidae > Bramus > Bramus lutescens. Next base: position 21,491 of record LOEQ01004696.1, on the reverse strand, counting down.
CAGTCAGCCATGTCATTATGAGAATAAACAGCTGATAATTCTTGCCATACTATATAATTCAAAACTATGATGTTTAGTAGAGTAAATATACTAAACACATTTTCTACTTACGGTCTGTTCAATCTATGATAGGTCTGTCTAGAAGTAGCCCCCTTTAGAAGAGCACCCATATAGATTAATTCAAAGCAGTGTGAATTAAGAGAAAAGCTTAAGGATACAGTAAGCCTTGAGAATTCTGTGGTGGTGAACAGATACAAATAGGCCCACATAATATGTAGGTATCCTGTTATAGAAATCAATGAAGGGTCATGACTTGATCCCTAGGTGAAATTAGCTCTATATTCTACTACACAGTACAGAAAGACACTGGTTACCTATCATTAATACTATTACTGTGTCCATGAACACAATGGAACTCAGTTTCCTTATTATTTCAAAATATATTCTTTTGGCATCAGAGATGAGACACCTAAAACAGGCATATATGGATAATAGTTCAGAATATCTCAGAGATGGAGGGTGTCTATGAAAAAATAAAATTCTCTGGGGAGATTATAAATTCTTATAAAATAAATAATAAGAGTAATATTAAATGCATGAAACCTATCATCCAAACTCAAATGGCAAACCTCATTACCTCATTAGCTGGCCAGCTACAGTTAAAATTAATTTTTCATGGAAAGAATAGCAAAGAAAAAAATCACAGAAAGATTTTCTAATCCTTGAATTAAAACCTGGTACCTGAGTTGTAAGAAAACCAATGGACATTTCCGTGTGTTCATCACTGACATGTCAAGATGGTCACTTTTGTTTTTATTATTTTTATGTTATATTTATTATCATTATTATTTGTTTGTTTGTTTATTTTTGAGACAGGGTTTCTCTGTGCAAATGAGATCCGTCTGTCCCTGCCTCCCAAGTGCTGGGATTAAAGGCATGTGTGTACCACCATGCCTGGCTAAGATGTTCATTTTTAATAGGGCTTTTAACTAAGAATTCTTTCTGAGTTTCTGATAGCTTCTGTACATGGGAAAAATTTTAGTTCAAATATTTTAGGATGAAAATAATATAGTAGAATCAGAATGGCATCTAATTAAGTGGTTACTAAAAAGCAAGGAGCACAAAAATATTTAAAAAGAAAAGTTTTAAATAACACTGTCTATACAGATCAATTTTTTTCTCATGCAATTTAACTGCTGTCTGAGTGTTGAGGATGTAATTTAGAAGATAGCAGAAATAAAACACATTAGACTTGTTTAAGAGTCATCAGACATAATGTCTAAATGAAGCTTCCTCACAAAATTTCTCTACTTCACTAAATTCAATGATTGCTGCTATTCTGCTCTACAAGTAAAAATCTTTCATGTGATAAAAATCTATACAGAACGGTCTATATACTAGCTTATCAGGATTACTTTGACAGTGCTTTTTATTTCAGTCTTTTGTACTGAAATGTTCTTAAGTAAGTGATATATCAGTATTCTAGTTCTCACTAACAATAGGTATCAAAATATATAGTGTATTTAAATTATTGTAGTGACCCTATAGAGTAGCTACCATTAGTCTCATTTTAAAGATGAAATAGAGCCATATGACAATTATACAATTTATTCAAGTTTACACAGCTAGGATCTGGAGGTAGCTTTAAAATAAGTATATTAGCTTAATTCATCGTAGATTAGTCATTGATCAAAACATACAGAGCTGTAAATACTTTTCTAAGAAGATTAATTTTATTATTTTAAGTTATGCGTATATGTGTGCTTGTTTGGGGGCATGTGCACATGAGGTGGCTTCAGAGGGCATCAGATTGCCTGGAACTGGAATTGCAGGGGGCGTTGAGCCACCAGACAATGGAGACTGAGATTGAGACTCTAGTCCTCAATGAAAGACCAGCACATGCTCTTAACTGCTGAGTCATCTTTCCAGCCCCAAAGATGTAGAGTCTTAACCACTATTTTCCAGCCTTGTTTCTATTCTTCATCGGAGTGTCAACAATTCAAACTTCTTGCTAGTGATGGATGACCTTTGCTTAAATTTGTTAGTGCACAACCTTTCAGAAAAAGCAGAGCCCATGGACTTGTACTGTTTTTTAATCAGTCAAAAGATAACCTCCAGAGCATTTAGTTAGGATAAATAAAAGGTCTCATCAGTTATTAAAGCTATTTCTTCAACAACAATGCATACAGAGAATTTATAAATTAGCATCCTCAGTCATCAGCTATTGTTGCTTTATTCGAACACAAGTTACAGATCAATATGTGATGGCAGTCAGGCTTTATTGAAAAGTATGAGAGTCTGTGCTTCGGGTAACAACGATCTCTAACATGGAAAGGAGTCTCACATGCACTGCATACACCGCTGGTGCTTGGACATAACATATTTGATATTTCAAATAATGTAATTGCAAAGGAAAAGATACAACATGGTTTACCAGAAAGGTCAAGCTGTGGGTTAAAGAGAGGGCTGAACTGTGGGTGAGGAGTGGAAGACAGGCCTTCTCCTTTCAGACATCTATCTATGATGCCAAGAACATTGCTTTTATTGTAAAGGAATCCTATTTGGAGTACGGACAGGAATACAAGCTGTACTAGAATTAACAAGAGATCCAATATAATGCTTTGAAGTTTTAGTTTCGTATTCAAATAAATACATTTAAACAACACTAAAATGCCCGTGAAACTGGGAAAATACCTTGAGTGTAGTTCTGTGCTGCCATTATTGTATTTGCTTCCTCTTTCCCAGATGCCAAAGTCAGGAACACGGTAAACTCTTTCGACACAAAATACAAGGTTTTGAATAAAAGAGACCTAAAAGAAAAGAAATGAACATGAGAGCACATGCAACACTGAGAAGAATAATTAAATACTATATGAAATCCAAGTATGAACTTATCTCCTAAAATATATTATTGTCTTTCCTTCTTTTTCTTAGCATAGTCTCATATATCCCAGAAGAACCTCTAACTTTCTGTGTAACCAAGGATGACCTTGAACTTCTCATCCTCCAGCCTCCATCTCCCGAGTGCTGTGAATACAGGCATATGACATGCCTAGACTGGGGGGGGATGCTGGATATGGCGGTCAGGGTGCTCTCAGGGCTTTGTGAACACTAAGCAATCACTCTACCAACTAAGCTACATTCCGGGACCCTAAAGAACTTTTAAAAACACATTTAATTCTTCTGATTATTACATTATTGTGAGTCCTCTGCTATACTTAGATTTGCAAATATAATGCTTACTTTTGATGAGAACCTAATTAGTATTATACAGTACAGAAATAAAATTTAAATTTTTCAATGTTCCAACTATAATTCTTCTATGAGGTAATATCACTGTTTATGAGGGCTATGTATCATATCGTAATAAGTAAAACATAGAACAGTATTTTATACTGGGCAATATTTTGAAACTAAACTGTCTGTATGAAATACACACACAGACACGCGCACACACATACATATATAAACTGTAAAGCTTTGAAGAATAAAAAAATAAACTTTTAAAAAATGAAATCGAGTTTTCTTTTCTGCACAATTCTGGTTCCTTGTGGATCAAGCTGGAGTTTTCAGTCCAGGCTTCTGGAGAGTAATTGTCCTGCCTGTCCTTTCTGTAACTATAGATCCTGATTATGAACACAGCCCACACTTGGAAGCTGTGCAGGACAATGGAGACTGGAGAGAGCTACACTGAGATTAACATAAAGGAAGCCACCTGGCAGCAGGCTAAGCCTTCTCCACTTCACTCTTAAAAAGACAGTAACTTCAAACAGTCAACCTGATTTCTGTTCCATTTCTGTTTTCTTCAACCCTTTCCTAACAATAAAGCCAGTTTCTTCTGCATGGTCCAGAGTGGTCTTTTCAAAATCTTTGGAGGTGATACTCTCCAAATCCCAAATCACTAATGAAAGTAATTAGAGGTCAGCCATTTTTCACATCATTTTGTCAAAAATGTTTTATGAATCTTGACAGTGCTGTGATTTTCACATTGGACATTCAAGCCTTTCTTACTCTACCCACTCTCTTCATAAGGCTCTATGTAGTAAACTAACCTCTGACTGGTACCTTGGGTTCCAACGGGTACAATCATGTCAGTCTTGCTCATTTCCAAATGAAACGCTTTTAAAAAAAATGAATTTTCCTCCAATCTTAATTCAAGAGGATGAAATGGCTAATAATTCTCAATGTTCTTAAGCCATAAGCACAGCTTGTTATCTTTTGTTTCACACGTTGCCCCCCCCACCCCCTCTACTAGTACACTGGTCTACTCCTCTTGTTTGTAGCTATAAAATGCCACAAGCTCTCAACCAGTTTCTTTCCCCTTAAATTATTCTTCAGCAAAACCAGAAACTGAGATGAGATTTCTAAGGATTTTATGTGACTATTCATATGCTTTATTAGAAAAATATTAATGTGAGGATTATGGACTTCTCTCTAAAGCCTTGCTGGAAGGAACTATTGTATTTCTGAACAGTATTGCTTTTAAAATTACATTCATTTATTTTGTGCACATGTGTGTATGTATGAATATGTATGAATTCATGAGTACATGTGCACATGTGTGAGTACATGAGTGTCACAGTATTGCATGTGGAGGGCAGGTGACAAGTGTGGAGGTAGAAAACCATTTCTCACCATGTGAGTGTCCTTGAGGTCTGAAATATACCTAATTGCAAAGGATTTTGCAAATAAGGAGCTACAGACCTGCATAACAACCCTGACTCATAAATATAAATCCCTTATGGTTTTCTTTTTTAAAAAAAAATATTTATTTATTTATTATGTATACAATATTCTGTCT
>LOEQ01004695.1:106529-124655 GCA_001685075.1 Bramus lutescens | reverse complement strand
TATCAAAAGGCCAAGGCAGTTTCTTTATTAACCAATGAAAGTAACACATAGACAGATGACCCTCCTACATCAACCAAGGAGTGACATGATTTTGAAAATGATTACTTTTCCTTTGGGCCAACTTTAGAGTCTAGTTTATCCATTGATCTTTGAATAACTTAGTGGTGATTTTGATGAGAATTGTCCCCTTTAGCCTCTGGCATTTGCAAACTTGTTCTCCGGTAGGTGCTGTTTGAGGAGTCCTAAGGAGTACAAGCTTGTTTGTGGAGGTATACCACTAATGGTGAGCTTTTAGATTATAAAGCCTTGTCCCACCGAGGTTATTCTTCTTAGAGCTTGCCTTAAGATGTGATCTCTTGGCTTTCTACTCTTGTAGCTATGCCTTTCTCCCACTGGGACCAACTTTCATCTCTCTAGAACTAAACAAGCCGAAAAAAATTCTTTCTTCCATAAGTCGCTTTATTAATTATGTTTTCTTCACAGCAGTGGGAATATAGATAATACATTATAAAACCCATACTCAAAAACAACTTGGAAAGGAAAGAGTTCATATGTCTTCTTACACTTACTAATCACAGTCCATTATTGAAGGACGCCAGGCCAGAGACTCAAGCAGGAGTACAGCTGGAACTTTGGCAGAACAATGATTTTTTTGGGAGGGAGGTGGGAGGGCTGGCTCTCCATGACTTGCTCAGTGTCTCTTCTCATACAAATCCAAGGCTATATGCCCAGCTGTGGCATTGCTCTTAGTGTACTAGGTCCTCCCATATCAAGAATTGGTTGTAAAAAAATGGCCCACAGACTTGCCCATGGGGCAAGCTGATGAAGGGAATTCCTCACTACAGTCTCCCTGTCAATTTGACAAAATACTATGAAGTAAAAACTTTTTTCCCGTGTCAGTATAGGTATCCGGATTGGAACTGTGGGTTTATGCTTCCAAGGTCAATGAAGAAAGATAATATTTAACAGGGGGGAAAAAAAGTAAAGTGGATAAAAGAATCATGAATTGAAATATATTTTCTGGATTAAAAATTGAGCTACTTTATTTTAAATAATCTATTTCACATTGCTTAATCCCCCTGCTTAATTCTGTCTGGAGTGGGAAGGAGTGGGTGTGCTGTGTCGAGCTGACAGGCATGCAGGAGGTTGGGAACATGCAGGTTTGGGAAGTTTAAAAGCTTGTTGATAGCACTAGAAATTCCTAAAATAGAAATTATACTAATGTGAAGGCAAAAGCGAATGCCTATACCTCCCTTTCTGCTATTTTTTCTACATCAGCATACACAATTATAAGCTGACAAAAATTTAAAGAACAGAATCAAAAATTAAAAACAAGAATAAGTTACATTATCATCTGGATGTCTGGATTCTCTCATTTTATTTAAAAAAACAATGATAATTATTTGTATAATATGGACCAAAAATAAGACAGATCTTGTTTTTCACATCTATAGATTTTACCTATGTAAGTAACCATAGAAATCAGTAAAGTTATGTAAGTATAGAAACTGATGTTCAAAGACTGTCCATGGAACTGATAAAAATGCCAAGTTTCATCTTTACTTTAAATTGGGCCAGCTTAGTGAGATTATACTATGATGTCCCCTTCATTTGTTGAACTATCCTTTAAAGCATAGTTATAAAGATACAGCTCTTATGTCACAGAATAAACCAATTTAAAGTTTATAATTCAGTGGTTTTAGAATCTTTCTGAGATAGGATGGAAAAACACGGAAAATTAAGAGGATTCAAATGTTTCACTTATATCAGAGTCTGTTTGAAACCTCTCATTAACTGAGGTTAAAGAATTTTAGATCCATTAACAAAATGTTCTAGGTAGATTGATGGCAGGGGCAGTTTCATTTTATTTATAAATATTGCAATTTAGAGTTTTAAAATCGCAGTGAACTATGCTTGTGACCTAGGTGTATACAATAACTGACTTTGGCATTACTTTTCCCCCAGTTACATATATGCAATTTTCTGAGGTTGTCACAAGATTATAAACTGTGTTTTTAGTAAAATCGTCTAGCTCCATTTCTTTGTTATTTAGTAAAGATTCTTTCATGTTTTATGAGTGATGGTTTTACTTAGTTACTATTTAATCTTATTAAAGACTCTTAGGAGCTTTTCTATAATCTCATTAACTAAAACAGGAAAACAAAATAGTGAAAGGGGTTTTTAGACATTATTTGAAGAATATAACTTCAGAAGCTATTAAAATCGTGTATATACATAATATATATATTCCTCTCCTTCGACAGTCAGTGATGCAATCTACATTTAAAACTTTTCTTAATAAACTGACTTGGCTTCTCACTGAGAAATGTTCTCAAATTCTTCCCATAGTAAAACTGAATATTCCAGTGTCATGTGGGAAACTCTAGAAAGCAAGAGCCTAGGTTGTCTCAGGCCACAGTGCAGCACTGTCTGTCTCCCTGTTCCTCCTGACATCACTGCTGTAGATAATTCAACACTTGCCAAAATTCTTTTTGAATATTTCTGTAACCCCAAAAGAAACTCTGGAATAATAGTCATTCTTCATCCCAACCTACTCAGTCCAACACTTACATCTTAGAGATTTCTTGAATCTGACCACTCTGGGAACAGAATCAGATAATAGAATTTCTTATTGGGTAAGTACATTTGTCTAGCATGTTTTTCAGGCTTAAATATGTTTCAACATGTAGCACATAATTCTTCAGTTTTCTTTGTCTTTTCTTTTTTTCCAGAAATGAATTTCAGGACCTTTCACATAACTAGATAAGTACCCTAGTTCTAAGAAATATCTTCAGTTCCAGAAATGTATTTATTTTGCATCCATACAATAGTTTCCTTTCCTATTTGACTATTTGTGGGAATTAGTTTATGATGAACATTTCAATTTCTTAGCATCACATGATTTATTTGAGCCAGATATTTCTTCCTAATAGATCTTCTTCCAATATGTAGTAGCCTACATTCCTATAATACCCGATTTTCTACCCAGATCATACAGGCCTTTTGCCAGCACAGTACTGGTATATTTTTGAGTTGATTGATAGATATATGTTCATTTCAACCTTCTGCTTTTATTGTATGTCCATTTCATGAAAAGCAAATATTACATGGATTTTGCAGGACCCTTTATTGTTTATCTCTTTTAACAACATGACTCTTTTCTTACCATATTTCTTTTTGCACAACTTACATGAAGCATTTTTCTTATTTATCAAAAATGTGGAAAATGTTCCCAAGGTAATCACTTTGCTTCAAAGTTTTCATCATTCTCTTGCTTAGTCATACTCTCCATACAAATTAAAATTGTTCATTGTTTTGAGCACATTGGGGGTCATTGTGCCTCATGTCAAATGGAGTATCTAAGATATGGTAGGATCCAAAGCCAGATTGGAAAGAATTTCAGACAAAACAAGGGAGAGCAGCTGTGAGAAACAGTATAGAAAACTACTAAAGTTGTTGTAATAGAGAGCAAACTAAAAGAGAAAAAAATACATATTATAAATGAAGGCAAGGAAAGCTTATCTATGATTTAAAAAATAATTATCTTAAAATATTTATGCTTACTGTGAATAAAAGGATGAGTTCAAAAAGAACCAATTTTCATTTGTAAACACACAAGTATTACAAGACATCAGAAATATATGTATGTTTAAATTTCGCTTGCTTGCTTATTCTATAAGCCCTTTATGTCTCTTTTAATTTCATATTTTCCTTATATAATATATAGTTTGCTAATGTAGCACTGGAACGCTGTATTTGAATTTACAATATTATGCTCCTACTGAGTTTAAAAATACAAAAGTAAAAGTTGTAAATCAAAATCCAAAATTCAGTAACCAGCAATTGAATTCATCTTTGTAATATAATAAAGGGTAAAACTATCATGCATTTGTATCTGTTTGAATTTCAAATATAGATTTACTGATTGATTTTCTTAATATTTTCTGGGAAATTTTATTAGATCATAGAATTTCATCAATCTTGCAATTCCTATTTAACAGAAAGATTAAAGAGCTGAAGAGATGTCTCAGTGATTGAGATCACTTCCCACACTTCCAGAATACCTGATTTCAGTTCACAGCATGCATGTCAGACACTGCCTTCTTTCCTCTATGGTAGTTACACTCAAGTGGTGCTTATACATTCTCTAAGACATAAACACATGCACATAAAGGAAATTGATAAATCTTTAAAATAAAACAACAAAAGGAAATGGTAAATGATTGCACATCATGTAAAATGAACAAATCAAGCCTGACTTCTGCTGTATACAACAACTAATCTATTTTTGGTTTTAAAAAGTCAGATATACCTAGACTATTTTCTTTTAAGAATTTTCAATAAATTCTTTGACATATGAATTTCCTTTTGAAACCTGATTATGATCTACAAAACTGTCAGCAATCCCCATTTCTATTATGCATTACAGTATATTTAAAACAAACAAAATCATAATTCTTTTGTGAGCTGTTCATTAAATGCATAATAAGCCATCTGTTGTAGTTACTTATTTCATTGATGTTGTAAAAAAATAAAAAAGCAACTCAAAGTGAGATGGTTTATCTAGTCTCATAGTCTGTCATGGTTAGGATGTTTGGGCGGCAGAGCTTGAGGATGCTGGTCATGTGATATCCACAGTGGGGAACTGGCAATCCGTGGATCACTTTCTCCTTTTTATTCAGTCCATGCCACCAATGCATAGAATGGTGTCACAAAGAAGTAGAGTGACCCTTCTCATCTCAGTTGACCTAACCATGGTAATCCTTCCCAGGTGTGTCTGGAAGCTTGCTACCAAGGTGATTCTAGTTTTAACCATATTTAACTGGAGTAACCTCCATTATACTTTTTGAATGAATATGTAAGTTTAGTTGATAAAGCAAACATAACAGTCGTTTTGGTCTCCTTTATGCTATTTTCTATTTGGTTATGAAGGAGAAACTTAATGGCTACTAGATAAGCCAGGAAAGAGGCTGATGGGCTCAAGGCTGAAAGTGACTGTTCTTGGCACTGTCTTAATTACATACCTCGTTCAATTTAAAAATTTTCCAACTGCCGTGGTTCCAAGAGAATAGTCAGTAGAGTATTTTTTAATACTGAAAACAAGAGTACTTTCCAAGGAACAATGTCTTGAAAGTAGTTAAATCCTCACCTCATAATTTTAAAAGTATAATCAAAGATCACATTTTAGAGAAGAGATAATATTTCATATAAGTCACTGTTATTCAAATATTTTAAAAGCTCTGTTTACATAATGTCATCTTAAAACAGTAAATTAAATATGCTTTTAACAAAAATAGTAAATTATTAAAAATTATATCTGTTAGTGATTCTAAGGGAGCGCTTCACAATTTTTATTATTACAAGTGCATTTGTTTTATTTGACAAATAAAAGGTGTAATATTTGGTTCAAATATATGTAATTGATCTATATATGCATTATACAGTAACATAGGAAATTAAGGTATATACTTTGAGTGCAGGATGATTTTTATACAAACTTTAAAAGAGAGAGAGAAGGCAATAGAGAGAAGGCTCAGTGGACAAAAAAAAAGTGCTGCACTCTGGAGAAACTAGATTTTCCTCCTAGTGCCTACGTGGGGAGTTCATAACAGTTTAACTCCAGTTCTAGGGTATCTGATGACCTCTTCTGACCTTTGAAGGCATCCATACTCACTTACACATACACCCACTTGGATAAATAAAAATAACAATAAGTTTTTTAAAGGGAAGAGAAATTATGCCATAACAAAAAGACAGGACAGAAACAATTGACATTATAGAAAAGAAAACAAGCCGGGATTGAAATTAAAAAAAAAAAACAAGTACTGTGTTATGAGAATTGTAAAAGATTGATCTTGTTCAAATGGATCAGGAAAGTGGTAAACAGAAGTTAGGGGCAGGAGGAGCGACATGAATACCTACACACAACAGTGTATATCGAGCACATATGTAGATATCAAACTTTCACTCATATATAAGTATTTCTTTACACAGTCACATATATATATATACACATACACATATAAGTATATATATATATATNACCTACACACAACAGTGTATATCGAGCACATATGTAGATATCAAACTTTCACTCCTATATAAGTATTTCTTTACACACTCACATATATATATATACACACATACACATATAAGTATATATATATATATATTTACACATCACATAATCTTTCAGCTATACTGGGAAAATGTGTTATGGGATTTTTTATACTACAGAGTGACTATAACTAATAATAAAGTATTGTTGTTTTCAAAGTTGCTGAAAGAACAATTGTTTAGCACTTGTTTATCTATAAATTTATGGCTTTCATGGAAATAATGTATAAAGTTATAGGGATATCTTTAGGAGTATTTGTATATTTACTTCAGAGATTTAGCAAATTTTGCTTCAGTATGATATAGTATGTACAAAGGTAATATCTATAATTTTTCACATAGAATAACTTTTCAAAACTGAGTAAATATGTTGCCTTAGTGTAGGTAGAAATGTGTAAAGGCTGCATAAAGCATAACATCAGGAATCTGTCTTGTTAGTCCAGGGGAGAAATGGAGGTGCAGAAATGATCAACTGGGTGCGTAGGTTCCACAACAGGACATGAAAGTGAAGAATCAAGGTAGAATCAAGGGACAAGCAAAAGTACACAATAAAGAGACCACAGAAAACTTAAGCTGCAAATACTTATAGAAGCCACCATTCAGAAGCAACACCTTCTGTACAATTTCCTTCTTTTGAATAATTATGCTGATACAAGACATATTGTTTGAACAAAAGATACATAATATATCATGTCCTAACCTTTGGCAATAAAACTTATTTTAAATTGTGAAAAAGAGTCAATTATATTGGGGCTTGTTTTAATTTTTCACTACTAATTTTCACACCTACTTTTCAAATGATTAGAAATAAAGTTTGGAAATGCCAAGTGTTTTGATTGTCATACAGTTATTATCAGTCGTATAACTCTTAGGGCCAGTCTTCTATGGCATTTATTAATAATTTCTTTCAAAATCAATATAGGCTTAATTCTATTTTAAATAGAAACATCATCTGTACAGCTCACTGAATGCATAGATCATTGATATACAGTATGATGACTTTATACATGAGTGCCCAGAGAGGACTAATAATCTTTTACAATTAAGAACCTCTGTGAAAATTATGTTACTCTTACACAGAAAAATAAAAGAGATACTAGTCAGTACTTGCAGCAAACAATGAATAACACAAGCTTCTTTGATGCAATATGCATGTTCAATTTTCAGTACTTAAGGTTATTACAAACACTGATTATATCATTTTCATTAAAATTTCAATATAGAAAAGGATTCAACTAGACACATGCCAGAACTTCACTGAAGAAAGGAATAGAAAAAGAAATGGAATTAGAAAAGTAAAAAGAAGAAAAACAAAACTGTATAGCATGGGACCCACTGTCTAGCAAAGATCCTCTCAGACAGAGAGGGTGTCAAGATTTGATACCCCTAACATCTCATTGTGCTTTTCTTCCTTTTGGAAACTGAAGCAGAATGCATACTTCTGTTTTGTGTGGTTCATAATCATCTGCAAAGCCCTTAGTCACAGATATTGTAGTTGGTGGTAAGAACCATTACTTATATGAATAGGTGTGAAACATTGTAAAACCTGGAGACAGAAGACTTTCCTAAGGTCAGAGAACCACCAACTAATCTACTGGGATTGATGTCAAAGTCTTTGATAGTATTCCAATTGTGTACAAATACGTGCCAACCTGAACTAAATCCTGTGAGAAAGAATTCTTGTAGCTGTGCAATTTACATTTATAATTTGATTTGCTTGCCATAACATGGAATGATTGCTGAAGAGAAAAGAACAAGATAAGATTGGTGAGTCCCAACAGAGAAAGGCAGGTTATGTAGCCTTGACTTCATGAGCCCAGTACTTGGGTGGGGACTCTTGCTTTCCTAGATGATGACATTCCCAGTGTCTTTAACTGAGAAAATGATCACTTTGAGAAGATTTTTCCATTGGGATAACCAGAGCAGTATCCACTTAATCCCATAATTAATGCTCTATTTCAAAATAAAGATTGAAATTTCTGAAATCAATTCTGAAGTTGATGAAAGTTTGCAGAGCACTGTGATAAGTGTTAATTCTGTTTGTCTTTCAGGGTTTCCTATTAATTTTCCTATTCCTTTACTTCCCAGAACGATAATTTTTTTTTTCGTGAGCAGATGATGTTTACCAAAAATCTTAATTTAAAAAGTCACAGGTGTAGCTATGTGCAAGTGAAAACACATCACTCTGTCATCTTCTGCCAACCAGAAGACATAGGCCATTGTATAAAAAAACAACAGCACTAACATAAAATAAAGGATGAGAATTTAAAAAAAGCGTGCAACGCAGCCTAAGAATGATCAGCCTAAAATGCTGCGAGCACTGTGAATAGACTTTAATACAGTGATAAAAACAATGTATGCATAGAACTTCAACTAAAAATAGGTTTTATTCTGTCTTTCAAAGTATTATTTGACTGTATGACTCAAAAGTGCATTGTAGGTAGGCTTTCATTTGGGTCAATAATCAGCTCGCAAGTCATGAGATGAGGACTTGTTAATTATGAAAGCTGCCCTTATCGTAGCCCTTATTTTAATTGGTTTCTCTTTATCCAGGTTTTGCCTCAGGACTTTGTACTTTTCTTTATTTGTATGTCTCTTACTTCTATTGCTCCTCCACATTTGGCTGGGGGCTGCCTGGCTTCTGGTCCTGGATGTGTCCGTCTGTTTCTTTCTTGGTTTTTCTTTTCTCTTCTTCTCCCCTTCTCTCTTGCCTATATTTATCCTCTTACTTATCATCTACGCTCACCCACCGTGCTTATCCGTTCTCTGCCTATCCACTGGACTTTCCGCTTTTCATTAGACCAATCAGGTGCCTTAAGCAGACAGAGTGCAACAAATGCAACACATCTTTACGTAATTAAACAAATGCCAGCACAAACAATGGGACATATTTTTGTATTCTCCACAAAGGCAGCAGAAATAAATGTAACACGCCTTCACATAGCTAAAGTAATATCCCCCAGCATAAACAAAAGTTACTTATCTTTACCCAGCTAAAGTAAAACTCTACAACAATGTATTCTCCTCATTTTGGGTATTATAGCATTGATTAGTGATGGGAGCTAAGCATGTGTTATTTAAATAGAAGTGGTTTCTAGCCATCGGATTGAAACAAAGTTTGAAATCTGTCCATAATTCAAGTTTATTTTTCTGCAATTACATAAGGAAGATTCTATTGCAAGGCTTGGTCAGTGACTAAAGTCTTCAACTTGCTTTAAGAACACATGCAGTTACTTCACTTCTAATAATGCTAAACAAGAAGCAGACGGACTTTGAGCTCATCATGCACAAAGGTCAAAGGTAGTTAATCTAGAAGAAGCATGTTATAATTGGGAAAGTCCAACCTGCGGAGTCAGACAAACTGGAATGTCATTCCAGTTTGACCACTGATTGGTTACTTTATTCTACCATAGTTATTAAACTTTTGGAGACTTGACCTCCCCATGCATCATCATCATCATCATCATCATCATCATCATCATCATCATCATCATCATCATCATTTGTTATTATATGTAACTCAAATGGAAAACTTACTATTTCAGATATGTCTCTAGTTTCTTTCTTTGATGTTTAACTTGATTTCAACACCCTCCTTGAGGCAAGTGCTATTGCTATTGCCTTATACAAATGGGGGAACTTATAGAGTAATCTTCAATATTATCTTATTTACATCACCAGAAAGGGATGAGGAATACTGTTCCCAAGAGAGAGATCGGATGCTTATCCTGTGCACTATGTCAGTTTTGTTACAACATCATTTTATATATCTGTAAAATGACTGAAATAATATCTGTCTGTCTATCTATCTATCTATCTATCTATCTATCTATCTATCTATNNNTATCTATCTATCTATCTATCTATCTATCTATCTATCTATCTATCCATCTATATCAAATAACACAGTAGCCATGAACTCTTTAGAACAATACATGGTAGAAATTAGAACTATGTCATATAAATCAAATTATTTGAGCTATAAAACTAGAAATAGGAATAAAATGAATTTCAAGTAATTAAATTTTAAATCATATTTCTCTATTCTTGAAACATTCTGGCTACTCTCATTGTCTCCTAAGTTTGTCTTCTGTATATCTCTGAGATTATGAAACATGTGAATTAGAACACCCATACAAGAGCTATTATAACGGGTTATAATAGTAGTGTGTCATATTTGACTGAAGACATAAGATGTTTTGATAATTTACAATGATGACCTTTATTATTATTATGCAACTTAGGATTGAGCACTTAGCAAGTATTAGCTCATTGAGTACTTCCCAACTAAACCAAATGATTATTGATTATCAAAGTAACACACCGAGTTTTAAAACTTGCTTATTAAAAGTTTGTAAACTGAAGCACTGGAAAGATGGAGGCAAGAGAGTTGTCTGAGTTTGAGGCCAGCGTGGTCTCTGTGGCTGGTTCAAGCGCAGTAAAAGATTTTCTATGAACAAACAAAGGGAAAAAAGGAACAATGATCAACAGCAAATAAAATCTCCACTAGTTTGGGAGTAGATGCAAGCCCTATTTACTAACCTGTTAATTGGTACTTTTCATTAATTTAATCTTAGTGATATTTCAATTATGTGGAATCTACCCAGAAAAAAAATCCCTTCAATAAAAAAATAAATGGAGTCATCTTTGTTGGTTTAAGTTTAGGTGGCATAACAGAGAGTGATATTTTGTCAAAAATAATAGACATTACCGATAGAACTGTTTAAACAGGGAAGAAGTAAGAGAAAATGGTAGAATCACAGGTCTGTAAACACAGCACCTTCCTTTTTCTAATTTTGTTCTTTTCTTTTTTAAAGCTATAATATAATTGCATCATTTCTCTCTATTTTTCCTCCAAACTCTCCCAATTACTCTCCCTTGCTCTCCTTAAACTTAATGGTTTCTTCTCCTATTAATTGTTGTCACTTGCTTATACACGTATATGTATGTATATGTAATTAAATATAACATGCTAGTCTGTAGAACATTGTTAATACATATTTTCAGAGCTGTGTTCTTTACTGAAATAGTGTGAAGATCTGGTTCAGCACTTAAGAGCCCTTGTTTCTCTTGCAAAAGATCCAGGTTTGTTTCACAGCTTCACCATGGTGGCTTACAAACACAACTCCAGGGCCAGGGAATCTATCGCCCTCTTCTGATCTTCATAGGCATCTGGAATACATGTGGTGCACGCACATAGAAACATGCAGGCAAAGACACACAAACACAAAAATTTTAATTACTTAATTAGAACATTTCTCCCTGACCTCCCTCCAACCCCTCCCATATATCCATTCTCACTACTCTGCTGAAAATTCACAGTTTAATTGCCATTGCATGCATATATGTATTTGTACATACATATATATTCCTAAATGTGACTGTCTCAGACTGCATAATGGTCATTGTATGAAGGATTTAACAGATGACTGTTTGGTCCTGGAAAATCAGTTAATGAGCTCTTCTCTGGGGAAAGTCCACTCTCCAACTCCAAACTTTCCTATGGCAATAGAGCTTTGCATAATGATAAGACCTAATGGACTTTCCCATTTCTCTGAATATGATACATATTTTTTTACCTTTTACTAGAATAAAATTTTATCATACTTAAATAGCCTTAAGAGAGGCTAAATTCTTATATTTTTAATCTGTGCCATTAATTCCAATAATATGCTTCTTATAAAATTAGGAGCACCAGGGTTTGATGCATACATGTTTGGGAATATAATAAGTTTTTGTTACCTTGATTTAAGTGGAGATGCCTGCTTTATCTTATCTAATTAATGTTAACCTGAATAAAAAGCTTATTTCGTCAGATGTTCAAATGGCAACATCTGCTTGCTTCTTGATCCCATTTACTTGGAATATGTTTTTTTTTCTGTCATTTCACATTAATGTGCTGTTGTCTTTAAGACTGTGGTGGGTTTTTGTTTATGTGTTTAGACTGCAGAAAAATTGACTTTGTTACTTAATCCATTTACACAGTGGGCATCTTAAAGAAATGGAGGAAAAGGCAAACTAAAAACATGAAGTAATTAATAAATCCCTCAAAGAAAACAAGGAAAAAAACAATCAAACAGGTAAAGCAAACGTCTTAAGACTTGAAGACTGAAAAAGAGGCAATAAAGAAAACACAAACTAAGGGTATTCCGCATATGGAAAATCTGCATAAAGGAATAGGAACTGCATAGACAAGCATAACCAACAGATAATCTCAGGTGTTGATACTATAGAGGAAATCGATTCATTGGTAAAAGAAAATATTAATACCAAGAAGTTCTTAACCCAAAACATCTAGAAAATCTGGGACAACATGAAAAGATCAAACGTAAGAAAAATAGTGATAGAAGGAGAAGAATTCCAGCTTAAAGTCACATAAAATACATTTAACAAAATCAGAGAATAAAATTGTCCCAACCTAAAGAAGGATGTCCCTATGAAGGTATAATAAACTTACAGAACACCAAATAGCCTGGACCAAAAATATCCCCTTGCCATATAGTAATCAAAATACAAAACATACATAATAAAGAAAGAATATTAAGAGCTGCAAAAGAAAAAGGTCAAGTAATATATAAAGGTAGACCTATCAGAATTACACCTGACTTCTCAATGGAAACCATGAAATCCAGATGGTCCTGGGCAGATGGGCTGCAGACACATCGAAGCTGTAGATGCAAGCCCAGACTTCTATCTATACCTAGCAAAGCTTTCATTCACCATCACTGGAGAAAGCAAGATATTCCATGACAAAGCCAGATTTAAACAATACGTATCCGCAAACCCTGCCATACAGAATGTACTAGAAGGAAAACCCTAACCCATGGAAGCTAATTGTAACCACGAAATCACAGGCAACAGACAACTTCCAACCAGCAAATCCCAAATCTATGGGAAACTATAAAAGCAGCGCTAAGAGGAAAGTTCATAGCACATAATGCCTTTATAAAGAAGGTGGAGAAAACTCACAATGATGAGTTAACAGCACACCTGAAAGCTCTAGAACAAAAGGAAGCAGAATCACCCAGGTGGGCTAGAAGACAGGAGATAATTAAATTGAGGGCTGAAATCAACAAAAAAGAAACAAACAAACAAAAATCAATACAAATAATCAATGAACCTAAGAGCTGGTTCTCTGAGAAAACCAATAAGATAGACAAAACTTTATCCAAACTAATCAAAAGACAGAGAAAGAATATCCAAATTTACAAAATCAGAAATGGAAAGGGGGACATAACAGAAGACACTGAAGAGATTCAGAGAATCATTAGTTCTTACTACAAAAACCTGTACTCCACAAAAATAGAAAATGGAAAAGAAATGGACGATTTTTAAGATAGATACCATGTACCAAAATTAAATCAAGACCAGGTGAGCAACTTAAGTAGACCTATAAACTGCAAGGAAATAGAAGCTGTCATCAAAACTTCCCAACCAATGAAGCCCAGGGCCGGATGGTTATAGTGGAGAATTCTACCTGAACTTCCTAGAAGAGCTAAAACCTATACTCCTCAAAGTGTTCCACATAGAAATGGAACCATTGCCAAACTCTTTTTATGAGGCTACAGTTACACTAAGGCTACAGTTACTTTCATACTAAAACCACACAAAGACTCAAATAAGAGAATCACAGACAAATCTCACTCATGAACATGAATGCGAAAGTACTCAATAAAATACATACTGACAAAGTGAATCAAAAATAAACATTAAAAAATCATCCACAATGATCAAGTTGGCTTCATTTTAGAGATGCAGGAATAATTCAAAAAGCATTTGACAAAACCCACCACCCTTCATGATAAAGGTCTGGAAGAGATCATGGATACAAGGAACACATTTAGCTTAATGAAGGCAATATACAGCAAATGGACAGCAAACATTAAATTAAATGGAGAGAGACTCAAAGCTATTCCACTAAAATAAGGAATAAGAAAAGACTGAACACTCTCTCATATCTATTCAACATAGTTTTTAAAGTTCTGGTTAGAGCAATGAGGCAACAAAAAGAGATCAATGGTATTCAAATTATAGCAAGAAATCCAACATTCATTATTTGCAGATTATATAAAAGAATATATAAGTGATCCTAAAATCTCTACCAGGGAACTTCTACAGCTGAACAATATCTTCATGGTATTTATGGCAGGATATAAGATCACCTCAAAAAAATCAATAGCCCTCCTGTACACAAATGATAGAGAAGCTAAGAAAGAAATCAGAAACATCACCTTTCACAATACCCACAAATAACATAAAATAGCTTGGGGTAACACTAACTAAAGTGAAAGACCTATTCAACAAGAGCTTTAAGTCTTTGAAAAAAGAAATTGAAGATTTCAGAAAGTGATAAGATCTTCCATGTTCTTGGATTGGTAGGTTCTAAACAATAAAAATGGCAATGCTACAATAGCAATATATAGATTCAATGCAATCCCCCAACAATGTCCCAACACAATTCTTAACAGTCCTTGAAAGATCAATAATCAACTTTCTATGAAAAAAAAGCAGGATAGACGAAACAATTCTGTACAATGAAGATACTTACAGAGGGATCACCATCCCTGATATCAAACTCTATTACAGAACTACAGTAATGTAAACAACTTTATATTAGCATAAAAACAGTGAGGTTGGCCAGTGGAATTGAATCAAAGACTGAGATATTAATCCACACTCCTATGAATTGAACACCTTATTTTTGACAAAGAAGCAAAAAATATACAATGGATAAAAGAAAGCATCTTCACCAAATGGTGATGACATAACTAGATGTCAACAAGTAGAAGAATGAAAATAGATCCATATCTATCCCCATGCACAAAACTCAAGTCCAAATGGATTAAAGACCTCAAAAAATCTGACTACAATGAACCTGATAGAAGAGAAAGTGAGAAGTGGCCTTCAATGCAAGGACTCAGAAGACCATTTCAAAATATAACACCAGTAGCACAAACACTTAGAATAAAAATACATAAATGGGATCTCCTGAAAATAGACAGATATAGAAATTTAAATGGGCCATTGTGTTAGATAAATAAATGTATGTAGGCTTAGGAGAGAGAAGAAACAGAGTATAGAGAGTTATATAAAGGAATAAGTTGTTTAAAAATAAAACAAAGACAAAGTACAGACAGTCATAGATTAGAAGGAGTGAAAAATATAAGCCACATAAAGATGGACAATTCACAAAGTCTGGATTTTGTATTTTATTGTGATTTCTTTGAACTTTTAGACTAGAGAGAGATATTTGATTCTGCAGGCTGCTAAGATAAACCAATATAAAGGTTTCTTGACTTCATAATTTAGATTTAAAGATATGCTGCTTTGTAAAAAATGTTCTTCTTTTGTTCTACAGAAGATGAGAACCTGTGGAATCCTTCCAGACTACTGTGGTTTGATGGACCAAGATCCCCTGAAAGGTCACAATGAACACCCTCAAAAATTATTTCACCCAATAAAGAACAGGAAGCAGTTTGGAAAGAACTACACATATATTTTCAAATATTGTTTGTAAACGTTTCTTTACATTTAAAGGGGGATATGTTATCAAAATTTGCATTGGTATGGATCTTGAGGTTTTTCTGCTCTTGATTAGGGTACAGTGATTGTATAGTTTATTTGAAAATATAATGCATAATTAAGAGATACATGTTAATAGATAATCATTTATAATAGTCAAATGTATAGTTATGTTAGTTAGGTTTTCTAGGTAGGTATTCTTCAAATCTTTCAGCCACTAAAGAATATGGTATTTAAAATGTTTTAAGAACTTAAGACCTTTTCATGACATGGGATACATCTACTCCTGTCAATACCAGTTACTTCAAAAGGAAGATGTGCATTGGAGAAGCTCCTTATGGAGTTTGCTAGATATTTGGACAACAAATTGCTCTTTCTTGGACTGCTTGATATTATGTTGGGTGAACTCAACATGCAGGACCAAAAAAAGGATGACTGTTAAGCTTGCCTAAAGGTAAGATGTTCCTTCAGGTTTCCTGCTTCATGAAAGAGTCTGTAAGACATTCTGCAGGACACAGAAGAAAATGACTGAGAAAATGCCAGCATAGGCAATGTCTTTAAAATTTCCTGCTTCATGAAAAATTCTGCTGGATACTAAGGGCCATAGGTTGAAGATGGATGTCCCAATGGTACAGAAGAACTTTGGGTGACTGTCCAGGCAGCAAGATGTCTGTCAATTCTAGAGTTTAGGAAGTTTCTTACAATTCACTTACTGTATACTTAGGTATTATTATATCCTTCTGGAGTCTGATGGAGTTGAAGAATAGTTATAGTTTAACCTTAGTTATGATAAAAGATAAAGTAGATATAAATATAGTGACTATAATTCTTGCTTGATACTTGTTTTGTATATGTAATTTCACTTTGTCAGAATTAAAACATTCCTTTTTATTTAAACAAAAAAGGAGAGGTGATGTGGGCTTTCCCTCTGTATGCTGCAAATACTATTGGTTAATAACGAAGCTGTTTTGGACCTGTGATAATGTAGAGCAGACCTAGGCAGGAAAAACTAAACAGAATGCTAGGAGAAAGGAAGCTGAGTCAGAGAGAAGCCAAGTAGCCCTGCCAGAGAAAGATGCCAGAAACTTATCCAGTAAGCCACAGCCTCATGGAGATAGACAGATTAATGGAGATGGGTTAAATTAATATGTAAGAGCTAACAAATAAGAAACTAGAGCTAAGGCTAAGCAGTGATTTAACTAATACAGTTTCTGTGTGGTTATTTTAGGTCTGAGATGCTGGGAGGAAGGGAAATGAACAAGCAGGCTCTACAAAAGGGTTAGGTTGGAATTAGGCTGACACCTGAGGCCCTGTTACCATTGAGGGACATATGACCATTGGGGACATACAGATCTGGGTAGCATATGCTGCCTACTGGTGCCATGGTGATTTCCAACCTAAACTGTAGACCATGTCTGAGTCTGTGACTCTACTGAATCCAGGGTCTGCATTGAAGTCCATGACTCCTATTACCATCAAATGAAAACTTAATAGACAGGAGAGCTGGCTCTGTACCACACCAGCTTCAGCACTTGGGAGAGTTAACTCTGAATTTCAACTGGCCAAAACAGTAAAGCTGGGCCTGACGGTGTGGTTAGAGGTGAACCAGCCAGAGGGCTTTGGAGCAGGACAACTGGATCTGATCCTTGAGTCCTGTTACCCTGGGTAAGTTAATTTTTACTATGCTGGAGAACTCATACTGTTGGTGGCAATGAGAGAAAGCTGTTAGGTTGTCCAACCCAGTTACCATCTAGGCCCAGAACCAGGGCTATGAGTTAGTCTACCCCCATATTTACCACAGCTTCCTTGCCAAGACTTTTTTATGTTAGCTAGTTTGATTATTTTTGTTTTACTTTTGAATTTTGTTTTGTTTGGGGAGAAATCACAAGGGCAAATTGTAGATATGAAGGGAATAGGTGACTGACAGGATTGGGATATGTGATGTGAAACCAATAAAGAATAAACAAAAGAATTATAAATAGTAAATATTTTCTACTACATGATTTTAATCCCTGAATAAATGTTTCCTAAATTCATATAATTAATTTTACATAGTATATTCCCCATAGAACTAATTTCAGCTTATTTAAAATCAATCTTTCTTTTTCTTTCATCATTTAAGAACAGAAATCATTAAAATAATGTTTGAAGCATAGAATCATAATTTCTCTTTATATGATGAAGCACTTTCAATTTTGTAGTTCTCAATATAACCAATAATATCTTTAATGTTAGCTAATAAGGAAGTCAATTATTGACAATATAACACTATATGCTTCTCTTATAAATAAACAGCAATGCATAAAATTATTTTATCTATAAAACAATCTTTTCCTTAGAATTTTTTCATCTTTTTTTATTTTTAAAAATTTACATCTCTTCCCCTCCTCCAATTTACCTCCCACTTCCCTTACTCCTCCTGCCCCTCCCTCTCCAGTCCAAAGAGCAGTTAGGATTCCCTGCCCTGTGGGAAGTCCAAGGTCCTCC
>LOEQ01004695.1:85555-106391 GCA_001685075.1 Bramus lutescens | reverse complement strand
ATCACATGCTCCATCAGTCCCAGTCCAGCTGGCCTTGATGAGCTCCCATTAGATCATTTCCACTATCTCCGCAGGTAGACGCATCCCTTGCAGTCCTGACTTCCTTGCTCATATTCTCCCTCCTTCTGCTCTTCATTTGGACCTTGGGAGCTCAGTCCTTAGATTTTTAAGCAGATATGTAATTTGGAGTTGGTTTTGCCTTGTATTAATCCTAAGTAATTATCCAAAGTTTGCATATTTCATAGAAATCATTAGGCAATCTGGTCCTCAAGTTAATATATGTATTTAGAATATTTATTAATACCCTTGGAATGATTGAGTCCTGCTTTGTATGCCAGCTTTAGTAATGCATATTTCATTTACTAGGAAGCATAGATCTTATGGTAAAAGGTATAAAAATTGTATCAAATAGGAATTGTGACTCAGTCACATGAAATTAACCTCTTCACACTATCAAAATTTTCATTTTATAAACAAAACCTGAAAACATTCTAATCTCCAGTTATGGTATGTTAGCCACAGCAGAAAGAAAGACAACAACAACAAAAAAGGAATGGGGTGTTGTTAACCCAGGCTTTCCATGTGAGACAGGCAAATTGTTGTCCCTCAAACAGTGAGAGTAGACTCAAAGACTGTAACTTCCTGATTATTCTGAATTAAACTGATGAAGGTCAACTTTTAAACCTCAGAGCTATTTCCTATAAAAAAAGGTGCCACAGATTAGCATTCATAGTTTTGTTCTCTTCTTTGTCAACCTAATTAATTTGAGAAATATTATAATATTATAATTTTATTATTCTATTATCAAATCTCTATAGAAGTTTATACTTCTTACAAATTTGGGAACTGATATTATACTGCCTAGAATATATTTTGACACATTATCAAAAGTAAGATGAAAAAGTATTAGTTTTAAGAATTTAGATATGGAAATAACCTAAGGATAAATTCATTGAGTAAGCAGAAAATTAAGCTAACTTTTTATAATTGCCTGGCAAATTTACTTATTGGGAATTAAGCTGAAGGATTAACAAATATGAAATAGATTATTCAAAGCAAAGAAGCTCAATGTTTAATCCAGAAAATGTATTTCAGCTCATGGAGATGTTTCAATCATGATTATTTTGGGCTTGTTTAATTCTCACCATCTTATATTTGATTTTTACTTCTGTGTGGAAGGACAAGTGACTGTCATTACAATCAATATTGGCACTTTTTAAACAAAATTTTAACTAAAATGTCCTGCTTAAATTATGAACTATTTAATGCACCATTATAATTAAGGAATGAACATGAATCTGACTTAAAACAAACCTCCAAAAGATGAGTTCACCAAGAAATGTAATATATCTCTTTATCTTAAAATTATTTTGCTCTTCAGAAATGCATGTTAAAGGCAATCTGTGAATCGATATTATGGGAAATAATAGAAGACAACCATATACTCGCTTATAAATACTTGAAATTTTAACATTTAAGTTACCTGTCTATTCATCATAAATTACTCTTCCTGGAGATTGAAAGAATAAGGTCCACAGATAGTGGTATCAGTGATAAAATTTTGTGTTCCATAAACTAAAGGAAACTCCATCGTTAGTAGTAGTATGCTAGCTTGCATTTGATAGGGCTTAGGTTATGTGTTTGACTGTTTTTCCTTCTATAAAATCATTGTATAAAGGTAGAAGCAAGAAAAATAGGGTTCTGAGAGCAGCAAGTGTCTTTTTGTGTACTGATATTTGTCTCCCCTATCCCCATATACAGGAGTAAAATGTTCCCTGAAGAAATTTCAGTAGAACCAAGAAAGTATGAAAGACAATGATCTCCCATAGATCATCAAGAGATGAAGTCATCTTAGTGAAATTAGAGAGGGGGTATTTTATCTATAGCAATAAGTAAAACATCATGGGAAACATACATTTGCTTTCAGAATGTTGAACCATCCAAATCAAAAAAGCCCCTCACTCTCAGAGAACACATGCCATTTCTAAAGCAGTTATAAATTAAAATGAAGTTGGTGTAGTGCTGTGAAAGCGGCACTAAATCATGTAATTAAGTAAATTGTTATTTTGTTCTTAGTCAGAGTTTTTCTTTGTAGTCTTTACTGACTCTAAACTCATGATCTTCTTGTTCAGCATCTTGTTTCTTAGTGGAAAATACAGATCTGTGTCCTCTTGCTGGATGATTGTTTACCTTATTGTAACAAATACATCTTTTATGCCTCTTTCCCAAGGCAAATATGCATACAATATAATATATAATTGTGTTTAACCTTGAATAATTACTATTTTTGCATTGATAGATCATGGCTTGGTTTTTTGTTATGATGTATACCTACATATATTGTGTTTATCCAGACAGTCTGCATGAAAGAAAATCTTTCTTTTTTGACAGTATCATTCAGAGATAAATAAAAGCTATGTTTACTTTCTTCCTACAGATATTTGATTTAGAAATCATAAAATTATGAGTAGACATTGAGACCAGTGAACAAAAACTAATACACACATCTAAGTAAATATGAATTATATCAAATCAAGAAAAGTAATAAAAAAGCAAGATTTCTTTTAATAAACATTGCCATGAAAAATAAGTAACTATATGGAACTGATGTTGGACTTGAACCTTAGAGTCTTCACAAAAGTTAACTCAATAAGCACCAAGGGATATAAACTGAAAGGCTAGAAAAGAAAGTAAAGGTGAAATAGGATATTGGCTATGTGAATACGTTTCTTATTACAGTTAAGAAATGTTATGCTTGAGAACATGTCAAACAGATAAAAACAATCCAGAAATTCATAAGATATATTAACAATAGGTGGATCTAATGATGCAATGTATCTAATTGCTATAAAGAATGCTTATAATTCACTGACAGGAAAGCAATCCAGGTGAAAATTGAACTTCTTATCAGCATGGATATCTTATCTAAGAATATACACAAATGTCAAATTATGTAAAAAGATGTACTGAATAAAAAGTCCCCAGAGAACAACAACATAGAATAACAATGTGTAACCAATATACATATTAATGATGCCATCTAAGGAATGGCCACAATCCAGAACTCTGACAACACCAAATGCTGAGGAGAATCTGGAGTGACAGGAGCTTTCATTCTCTGTTGGTGAGAATACAAGATGGTGCAACTATTTTGAAAAACAATATACTTCTTATACAGATAATATAATTTTGCTGTGACTTTGAGTATTTGTATTCCTTAGTGTTTATACACAGAGACATAAGTTCATGAACAAAAATAAAATAGGAAACTGAAACCAAAGTGAAATTATTATAGCAGATTAATCCATACATCATAAAATTTTGAAGTAATGAAGATATTCATTATAAGTAAAATTGATAATAGTTGGTTTGTCAATGGTTATAAAACTATAATTCCAACTACATGAAACTGGATAAAATTAAAATGTTAACAACTATTAAGAACTAGAGAAGAAAAACATAGGAGATAACAAAAACATAGGAATTTTACATTAATATTACAATGGATGGAAAATGTTTTTATATATAGATATATAAACATATATACTTATATCTTAACTTATATATGATTAAGCCCTTATAATATATTAACCCTAAGAGTAATTTCCAATATAGACTATAGATGTTGGAAAATAAGTTTGTGCCAAGGTTAAGATACTGATTGTAGAAATTGGTGACAAATGTACCATTCTGTGTGCTGGGAGTGCTGTTACTAATATAGAAGGCTTTATGTGCAAAGTTACTGATAGAGATTTAATAGGAACTTTCTGTACTGTTCTCAACACAGAGACACACAAAAACATACACACACACTACCTTTGTATATTGATGTTTATAATTATAAATATTTTGTGAATTGATAAGTAAGTGTAATTATGTAAACTACATTTGAGAATGCAATTTTGGTTATATTTTAGAAAAAGTAAAGGCTGAATTATTTGAAACCCTCAGGTTGTTTTGCTCACAAAAAATGTCTTTTTCTATACTAAATAAAATTTTTGGAAAAGTGTGCACACTCAGAGTTGTTTTGAATGAGATTAACACTGAATGACTTTACTAATCCATTATTCACACAAAATCACTCTCGACATCTGTGTATAAGAAAGAGAAAACTGGGATTTTTACATAAAATAGTGAAAATAATCTTGTTCTTAAGACAACCAATATCAATAATATTGTTCCCTTGCAAATATTATATTGTTTTAATTGGATCTGAACCTTCACACCAGTAAAATTATAATTCTTGCATGTTTTCATATTTCAGACAGTAAGTTACAGGACAAATCTGCACTTACTTTTTATATTAATTACTTAAGTTCTATTTATACACATTAAAATTGACCTCACTCTAATTTATTTTTATTAGTTCTTAAGAGAATTTTATACGTTATAATATTTGCCTAATCATCTAATTCCTCCCTGCTTCACTTCCATTTCCTTTTCCCCAAATTTGTGTCTTCTTCATTTTCTTTTTTTAAATTCATTGTGGTGGTTTCAATAAGATTTTAAGGCCAACTACATGAAACTAGCTAAAATTAAAAAGTTATGGGCTAATAGACTAGAGAGGAAGAAATTAGGAATGAACTAAAACATAGGAATTTTACATTAAGATTACAATGACTGGAAAAATGTTATTTTTACTTGAGTAAGCCCTTAGACTATATAACCCTAACAGTAATTTCATTCATGCATTTGAATGTTCAGTCCCCAGTTGTTGGTCTTGTTTGAGAAGGATTAACAGATGTCAGAGACGATGTCATTAGGAGTGGTTTTCATGTTTCAAAAGACTTGTACCATTCCCAGTCCCCCTTTTTTGTATGTGTGCATGTGTGTACCTCCTGGTTCTATATCAAGATGTTAACTCTCGGCTACCGTTCTAGTAGCAGTCTGCCTGCATGCTGCCTTGATAGTCATGGACTCTCATCCTCTGAAACCATAACTCTCAAATTAAATTTCTTTTTTTCTCAGCTGCTTTGTCATGGTGTTCAACCACAGCAATGGAAAAGTAACTAAGACACCAATCAAGTCCAATTTGACACCTATAATTGTGGAACTGTGTCCTTCCACTGGAGCGTGGTCTATCTGTGTGAGGAGGTTGTCTGACAGATAATAAAGACTCTCCTCTGAGAATCTATCAGTTGCTAATTGTTCCTCAGCTAGGGTAGTGAAGAGAGGAATTTGTACCCAACTTCTATTCTGTATGAGGAAATTTGTTTTGTCTTTGGACTTGAACAGACTTTATGTATGCTGACAAAACACTAAATTATGTGTGACTACACTATTGTGTCCAGAGAGCACCATTTTCTTGTAGTTATTTACAACTTATGACGCTGGCAGTCTTTCCATCTTTTTATCACAATGCTCCCTAAGCTTGGGGATTTAGAGTATAAAAGATGTTCTGTTTGGGCATGAACATTTTTGACCTCTTTTTATTTTCTGCATCTTCACTTGTTGTGGGCCTCACTTAATCACTATCTAGTGAAAAAGGAAATTTCGCTGATGAAGGTTGGAATATTCAATAATCTATGAGTATTAAAAGCAAATCATGAGAAGTCAGAATAATAATAGATTCCCCCCACAGGTCCTACAAACTGTGTAGTCACAACTTCTTGGCACCCATAACAGTGGCAGTTATGGGTTTTATATTGTGTGTTGGGCTTTATATCCAACCAGAAAGTGGGTGATTATTGTGATATATTCCTGCCAGTGTGCATGGCTTGCCAGGACAGTCATTTTGGTAGCTCTCAGAATTCACAGCTGGGGTGAGATTGATCATTAATTTTCTTCTCTGGTAGTGTGACTAGCATATCCTTCCATTATGAAAGCTTGCCAGTAGGGAATGAAGCTCTCAGGCTAGTACCAGCTTTACTTATCCGTGTTCTATGACTTAAGTATATGTCATTTTCAGCAATAGACTCTCAACACTAAGTTCCAAAGGGCAACCAAAAATATTCACAAGAGTCTGTAACATGTGGGAGTTTGAGGGATCTCACATTCCAACAACCAATAAGGAGATAATTCATTCTCGTCAGTTGGCTTCTTATTTTTTAATCTTCTGGTGTCTAGTAGGAATACTAGAAGCATTTGAATCTTATGTTTCAAAACTAAATAAATGAGAGAAAATATGTGATATGTATTTTTCTTGGTGTGAGCTAACTTACTTGTAATCATTATTCCCAGTTCTATCCACTTACCTACGAAGTTATTTTATTCTTAATTGCTTAACTCTTAAATAATTAATTTCATTATAGTATTTATATATTACATTCTCATTCCCAATTTATCAGTTTATGATTATCTATATTACTTTCTTTTTCAGACTATTGAGAATAAGTATCAATGGATGTATGAACAAATATCACTGTAGTAATATGCAGAGTCCTTTTATTATAAACCCAAGAATGATATACATGAAACTTGAAGGATCATTTTCTAGCTTATTGGAAGAAATTCCATATTAATTTAAATAGTTTCACCAGTTCCTACTCACTTCAGGAAGGACTAAGGACCTCATTTCTCCATATATTTCACTCATTTTACCCACTATGACTTGGGTAAGACTAAATCTTCATTTTAATTAAGTCCAAGTCTTTTTTTTGGCATTTTAGAAATTGCTATTTTCATTGAGAATCATTGGAGTTGCATTTTCTAGATTATTATTCTCTAATATAGATATACATTTCTTTTTTATATATTTTTATTTTATTCAAAAAAACATCATTTTTTTCATTTCACATTCAAATCCCAGTTCCCATTCCTTGCCTTTCTCCAGTTTTCTTCACCTTCCCCCCAGCCTAACTCCTCATCCACTCCTCAGAGAGGGTAATGCACATTGCTTTGAGGAAGGATCAAGGCCCTCTTTACTATATCTAGGCTGAACAGAGTGTTCCTTCAATGAGAATGTGTTCCAAAAAGTCAGTACAAGCAGTATATATAAATCTGGGTCCCACTGCCAGTGGCCCTGCGGTCTGCCCCAATCATACAACTGTCACCCACAATCCGATGGCTTATTTTGGTCCCATGTTGGTTCCTTTCCTGTATGGCCAGAGTTGGTGGGCTCCCATAAGCTCAGGTAAGCTGTTTCAGTGGGCATTCCCACCATGATCTTAACCTCTTTGCTCATATTCTCACTCCTCCCGCTCTTTGGAATTTGGAAGCTCAGTTCAGTGTTCCGCTGTGGTTCTCTGCCTCTGCTTCTATCAGCTGCTGGATGAAGGTTCTTGATGACATTTAATATACTCATTAATCTGACTTCAGGGCAAAGTCTATTCTGGCACTCTCTCGACTATTGCTTAGGGTCTTAAGTGGTGTCATCCTTCTGGATTCCTGGAAATTTCTCTAGTGCCATGTTTCTTGCTAGCCCCATAATGGCTCCCTCAATAAAATATCTCTCTGTGCTTCCCTCATCTTGACTATCCCATTCCCTACCTCAATACCCAGTAATACCATTCTTGTGTATATAGTCAAAGGATGCTCTATCATATCTGTTTAACTATATTCATAAAAGCATTATTTGTAAATAGCTAGAACCTGGAAACAACCTAGAAGCCCCACAACCAAAAAATGAATAAAGAAAATGTTGTACATTTACACAATGGAGTACTATTCAGCAGAAAAAAAAACTGACATCTTAAAATTTGCATACAAATGAATGGAACCAGAAAAAATTAAACATCCTTAGTAACATAACCCAGACCCAGAAATATGAGCATGGTATGTATTCACTCATAAGTGGATACTAGTTGCAAATCAAAGTATAAGGAACCTATAGGTCACAACCTCATAAAAGCTAAGTAACAAGGAGAATCCTAAGAGAAACATGTGTAGATCCCCCTGGGAAGGGGGAAATAGATATCTCCTGATAAAATTTGGGAGCATGGGTGTTGGAGAGAAGTAGGGCATAAGGAAAGGAGGCCAGGAGAAGGGGAGGGAGGTAGAGAACTTGAGGGAACAGGATAGACAAATCCAAAGCTTATAATTTGTATTTCCCCAATTAATAAAAATTTTGAGCACCTTAAAAATATTTCTCAGTTATTTGTATCTCTTGAGAAATGTCTGCTTAGTATCCTGTCCTGTTTTTTAGTTGGGTTGATTATTTTTTGTTATTTAGATTTTGATTTGCATATTGCAGATAGTAACCCTCTTTCAAATGCGTAGCTGCTAAGGATTCCTTACCTTCTGCAGACATGTGTGTGAGTTGTGAGAATAGGGCCACAGTGTCTAGGGGTGGTTAGAGAACAATTTTGTGGAGTTGGTTCGCCTCTTCAACCTTTATGTGGGTTTCAGGGTTTGAACTCTGATCATTAAAGTCCAATGCACAGCAAGCATTTCTGTAAAGAGAAATGTAAATAGCAATAAACTTTGTGTGCAATTGAATTTCATTTCATTTGATTTGACTAACCCCTTATAATTTCATGGCTTCTATTTCTTTAACCATTTAAATATATCTATACACACACACACACATGTATCAACATACAACATATATTACCTGCTGACATAATTCAGTATTGCCTGCACAAATTTGTTTCTATGACTGACCACTCTACACTTGGCAACCAATCTTCCAAAGGCCTTATCCCTTTGGAATATTATTCCCCTTCTCTTATAGGTTATAAATTGCCTGTATTCCTTCATATTGAACTTGGGCCTCTTGAGATTCCCTGAACAGAAATTGGGATGCTAACTATTGTTGGAGTAGCTGATGTTTGCCATAGGTAACCATGCTGTTGAGATTGCTTGTCTGAAGCTTGCCTGTCAGAGGTAGAAAGCAAACTCTCATGACAGACATCCTGACACCAGGCTTCATATTATCTTTCTGAACCCTCTTCTAAAATATTTCCTCAGCACTGGGGACTGATCCTGAGCATTCCTGTTAGCAGTTAGCAGTTCTCTGCACTTTGACCAGTGGAGGCTTTTTACTTTGGTCTTTTTCTGCTGAGAAAAGAAGTTTCTTTGATGAAAAGTAAGATGCATACTCATCAGTGGATATTACAGCTAGAAATTCGATAGGTTGAGGAAAATGTTATTAATCTGTCCTCCTCTAAATTCATGGCCTCACTACCCTGATGGTGTTGGTGAGGTTTATGGTACCAAGTGTGATATCCTTTCTATGTGAAGTGGCCTTAAGTACATTAGACATCTGTTGGCATTTTCTCCATCACTTAAGTATCAGTGTTCGTTCTTTCTATTTACCATAGCTAGGAAATGAAAATAATCTAAGTGTTCCTTAATAGATGAATGGATAACGAAATGTGGTACATTCAACATCCATCTATTTACTAATTTTATTATTTATCCTGTTATACAAATACACATATTCCCTCTTTGTGTTAAAATGAAGTGTTTATCTTGTCCCTGCTTTGCATTCAGTGACTTTCTAGTCAACTCCGTGTTCCTTTAGGAAGATCAAACCTCTCTTGAGAACTGTCTGTCCTTCTAATTGTAGAAATATGTACAGTTTCCCCAGAAAATCCACAAAATAAAACACTATTCCAAGAGTCTCTAGTTCTTTTAATATAAAGATTATGCTTCTAGGGCAAAATAAAGCAGTTGTTGACCCGCCAACATGATGTATCATTGTTTCTGGACTATATCTCAGTGGAGAGATAGATGATGTATGTACATACGCTTACTAATCTGTATAGTGCTTCTTTCTATATTTCTCCACTTATCTTTGTATCTGTAAAGATACATTGTATGATTATATAAGTAAAGCAGACATGTAATTTATACAATTGTACTAAAATAAAATACACTAAAAGTAAAAATAGAGATGTTATGTATGAATAATGTAAATAGACATATGTGAGTGCCTGTGTTTATGTCAATATATATGAATAAATTCAACCAGTTGGTTTCTTAGCTTTGCTCTTTTCTTAAACATGAGAAACATAGGCTTCATTTCCTACAATATATTTACTTATGTTTTGAACAAATCTGCATATGGTAGCTTCAGAATTGCTTAGTCATATAACTATAAGACTGTTTACTAAATACTGACAGAATAGGGTGGAACATTTATGTATAGCTCTTTCCCCTGCATCAAAACTACAAAATCAGGATTTTGTTTCTAAAAGTTACTTCGCATAGTTTGGTCACCAGCTTATTCTCTTTTCTTTATGCGACTCAATTCAATTTTTGGCTATAACATCCATTTTGGACTTCCTCTATTCCTTGGTAAGTTATTTTTTTTGACAGGAATGATTTGGTAGTGTGCATGAACATATGTATGCCATGGTACATGTATGGAGTGCATAAGACAACTTGGGAGAGTAGGTTGATTCTGACTACTGTGCAGGCATCAAATTCAGGTCATTAGGCTTGGCAAGAAACCCATTTATATAGTGTGTTCTCTCATTTATTATAATAAACTATTTTACAAGGACAAGAGAGACATTGCCAGCTGTAAGATTCAGAATTATAAAATATTGTGCATGGAGAAGCACCAGTCTATTTCTTCTCTGCTCCCTCATTCCACTACCCTCATCCCAGTATAGTTCCTGAGGGTAATTTCTTACTAAATGATTATAAATATTCATTTCCCTTCTTCAAGTGCGTGACAACATAACAGGTATTTTGGGAATGGATTTTTAATGACTTTATGCTATAGAAATCCCTCCCCTTGTCAACTGAGAAAAAAGAATGAGAACAAATTTCCTTATTTCTATTATATTAGAGAAGGATTTTTAAATTATTTGATTCTTATTATTAACTTTAAATAAGAGGAAAACTTAAATTTTATGTTTTCTTTATTTCTAAAAGTTACAGATAGTTGTTATACAACTTTAAAATGTTTGGTTGTTTGAAGCTGTAATTCTCTTTCTGTGGGGATATGTGTTTTCTAGTCTTTAAGTGATTAGACCCTTTTACACGGTAAAATTGAGTATTTTTATACATTCTTTTAAATCTACTTTCTACTCATATTTTTCATTGATCTTACCAGGTAAATTTTGACAGGTGCCAGGTTACCCTTCCAATGTAAAGATCCAGCACATTTTCCATCCTCTGTGCTATTAAATTACCAATTGCCCTTTGCTTCCATAAGTGCATTTCCTGCTGCGACTTTGTTTACAAAGTTTCAAAAAAGCATTCCTGAAGACTGAATGATTTGTATCACAATTGAATTATTCTGTTTTCTTCTCTATCTCTGTCTCATTTCTCCAAAGGTGTCAGTATAGTAAATCTATTACATTGTGAATTCTATTTTAGTGAATGATTTCAGGGTATTCAACTCACCACATTTGAGCAAATATTATTTTTTCTCAAAACTAAACAAGGTAAAACTGTTTCAATATTTTGCATTCTGTATCTCATGTATATATTCTTTGTTACTCCAAGCTGCTGAGTTAAAGATATGAGCTGTATGGGAAACTATGAGCAGGGATTATTTTTTCATTTAATCAGTTGTTTCTTTGATTATGCACTATTTACTTGCAAACATGCAAAGAATGAAGTTTCTTATAATATTTTTCTAGATTTTGAATCAATATTATGCCATTTTGACAAGGAAATTTAGAGAAACTGATTATCATTCACCTCCCATTTTACTTATTTACTTGTTTGATTGTTTATTCATTTATTTTGCTTCCTTATCACAGTTTCTCCTCCTAGTCTCTCCCCCTACCTCTTCTCTGCCAACCCTTCATCTACTCCTCCTCCATTTCTTTTCAGAGAAGGGCAGACCAGCTATGGATATCTATAAAACATGGTATAACAATCTGTAGTAAGACTAAGTCCCTTGCCTTGTATTAAGGCTACAGCTAGACAAAGCATCCCAGTATAAGAAATAGAGTTCCAAAGGCCAATAAAGGAGGCAGAGTCAGTCCCTCTTCCACTGTAAGGAGCCTCACAGGAAGACTAAGCTACACAGCTTTCATATGTGTGCAGAGGGCCTAGGTCAGCCCTGTGCAGGCTTCCTAGTAGTCAGTTTCAATATCTGTGAGCTTTTATTAGGCCAATTTAAATGACTCTGTGAATTTTCTTTGATGCCATGGACCCCACTCATCAGTACAATCTTTTCTCCCCTTTTTCAGCAGGATTCCTGAGTTTGCCTAATGGTTGACTGTGTGTCTCTGCATCTGTTTTCATCAGTTGCTGGATGAAGCTTCTCTGATGACTACCGGGCCAGGCATCAATTTATGAGTACAGTTGAATATCATTAGGCATCATTATATTGATACTTTTCTCCAGTCATATTGGGTTCTATCCTAGTTCACTGGGCCACCAGTATCTGGGTCCTGGTGCTCCAGGCAGTGTCAGGGATGGCCTCACTCTTGTGAAATGGGTCTCAGACTGGACCGGTCATTGTTTGCTCACTCTCGCAACCTCTGCCACAATCACTGCTGTGTATTCCATAGGCAGGACAGACTGTAGGTCAATTGTTAAGTGGCTGGGTTGATTTTGAAGATCATTTCTTAGAAGTTACATGCTCACATTAAACACATAATTTGAATATTTTTACTATCATCTCATTCTCTTGACCCTATTAAAAATTAATGTTTTTGGAGATTGATCAATCAACATATTTTTATACTTTTCTTGACACTTAAGATAACTGAAAGCAATTAGTTGTGTTTCAAAAAAAGTAGTTATTTTAATCCATTATCACTCACTTCAATAATTGTTGATTCTGCACAGAGGATTGTACCATGTACACACAAATTGTATAAGTGCAATAAATTTAGAGTTCAGTGGGTAGAGTTCTAGGTGGTTGGCATAAGATCTTTGAGCATTCTGTGATTCAAAGAAAGTTTTAAAGAATGAATGATGAATTATTTAGATATTCCCTTTAGCAACTTTCAAGTTATTTGTAAGATAATTGTGTTGTAGAATAAAACTGGGAGCATGTGGAGGTCCAAAATGTGAGCCTATGTCCATCTTGTCTGAAGCCAGAGAGTTTGAGGTTGCTCAAAGTTGTTGACAAATGTGGCTACATACCCTGACCTACAGTGTGGTTACTTGGTGTTTTGGACATTTAGATGGCTCATAAAGGTAGAACCACTCCACCTTGACCAAACGTCTGTGAATTCAAGCATACTTCTGCTCCTTCTTTTGATATAAGAAGTTTGACCTAGGGAGTGGCTGCCTTCAGGATAGTTGGTCTAGGCTGGGTTCACTGCCCCAACAACAGAATGCTTTTCTCAAGGATTCATGACTTGATGTCTCAAGGTATTGAAGCAAGTAACTGTTCTAGTTGTCCTTTGTATCATGTTAAAGTGGTCTTTTGTATTCTTCCCCTTGTTGTGCTGGAGTATAAAAGTGCATGGAAAATTGATAAAGGATGAATTTCATTATTCCTGGAACTCCCTCCTAATCCCCATGTTCCTACCCTGGTAATTAGTATATTTGTCAAAGCTGGTTCCCAGCAGTAGCCATTGTCCTTATTTTGATGTGCTCAATTCATAGACTTATTTAAGTGCTATTTATTGCAATTAACCCTTTCACTTTCCTTGACCTGGAAGTCATTATGTTAGTCACAGAATTCTTTCTGTGTTCTTTCTAACTCTCCTGTGTTAGTATCATCTGTACATGGTGTCTAGTCTACTTGTCAAAGCTAAATATATTCTTATACACTGCTTGGCATTGCTCTATTACTGTATGTTTTATTTTTGATTAGACTACATTCAGTGGAAATTGAAAAAGTTCACCGGTCACATTTCTAATATGGTCTGTAGTATTTTGTTCTCCATCTTCTTTCTCTTTACAAATTTGTGGGGCCAATGTGAACTAACTAGACTATGTTGCAGTGAAAATGTGGAATCCCATGTGATTTTATAGACATGACATCTCCCATTCTGACACATAAAAAAGAAAAGATTTCTGATTAAAAATTTTAATATTTCATCCCTAAACTCATTTAATTTGTGGTTAGCTATTTTCAGCATCCTTATCTACTGTTAAGATGACTTCCAGTTCTAGCCCTGCCTCTTACAACAGTAGCTTTAATATTGAAAAAAATTCTGCAGAATTTCTTATTGAAATGTTATTTATACATTTAATTTGATAATATTATTTCCTATACTCCCAGATGCTCCTGACCTCCCTGTCTTAGGAATATTTCTATCGCTTTGAAGAGAGATCATATATACTGTAACACTTATATGGAAAACATTTAGTTGGGACTGGAATACAGTGTTAGAGGTTTAGTCTATTATCATCATGGTGGGTAGCATGACAGCATACAGACATATATGGTGCTAGAGAAGCAGTTGTGAGGTCTACATCCAAATTCTCAGGTAGCCCCCCCAAAAAAGAAACACTAGGCCTTTATTGTGGTTTTGAAAAAAAGTCCAGCCCAAGTGACTATTGGAGCCCATAGGACTGTACAGTAAATATAAAGCAGACAGACCAGTAGACAGATCCAGGAGAAGTGTATACATACATGTACACATGGAGTAACCCATTTTGCAGAGCTGTGGGAACCCTTATTTTTTTGGAAAAGTCACTCTCATATCTGTGGAAACCATGTAAGACTGTAATTCTCTCTTCAAAATGTGATTCATTCCCAAAACACCTCAGCAGGGTAACTTCTCCTGCAGAGGCAATGAAATGACCTTTCCATTTCCTCACATTATGAGACCTTAGAGCAATAACATTCACTCTTTGTTCTAACAGTCAAATTTACATAGAGTCAATGCCACAAAATTACCTCTAACAAACCGCATAGATATTTCTATAGAAGACAGGAACTGACCAGGAAGGTGGCATGCCCCACCTTTGCTAACAAACAAATCTCAACTTCCCCAAAGCTGGTTATCACAAAAGATATTTGATAAGGAGAGTGGTTGAATCCAGGATTCAGGATCATTTAGTAACCTTATCCAACAGTTTGGAATGTTTCCCTTCCGATGTTGGCTCTTTCCTGGGTCTTGTCACCTGTTCCAAAGTACAATTTTGTCAGGTTTTACCTGCCCTTTCTGTGATTTTGATATGTACATTATCACTGTCTTCACCTATGGAATTTATCAACTATGTCTGCAAAAGCAAGAAACCTCCTGGAGATCACTGCTTACCCTCATTCTTCATCCCCTTTTTTCTTCTCTGTATCCCTTCACTTCACCTTTTTCCCCCACCCAAAAAATAAAGAATTTGCAGAGGTAACATGCTTGAGTTAATATTTTTCTCTCAGATCCTGCCCTGACATAAACATACAATTCTGAGCCATGAGGGGGTACTGAGGTTGGTACTCAAGGCCCCTGATAAGTGACTACTTTCTCTAATAAGGCCACACATACTGCAACAGAATAACACTTCCTAATTCTTCTCAAATAATACCACTCACTAACAGTACCATATTAGCATAACAATATTTTTATTTAAGACACTTTAAACTCTTTCTCTCTGATGGGACAGACAAATAAGGCACCATGCAATCCTCAATGTTTAAGATCATTTTATTATCATCTGAAGGACTATCAATAGAAAACCTCCAGATGTCAGCTATATCATACAGTCTAAGAATAAGGTCCTCCTTGGAGTAATGTCACCCTTCTCAGTGAATGGAATGATGTTTAAAGCCTGGACAGTTCACAGTTACAAGGTATTGTACAGGTAATTAATCCATTAGAAACTTATTTTGGTAAAAATTCATTGGTTGTATATCATAAATGAATTATTCTGCTTACTTCTGTATCTTTTACTCTTTGTTTCTCATAAACTTGTATCCTATGTTATCTCAACAAATATTTCTGAAAAATGCAACTCATATCTTTCAACCACTGATTATTATTATTTTAAAAACAACAAGATTAAAACTACTGTGTCTGTTTGGGTAATAATGGTCTCATTGGCTCATATATTTGAATGCTGAGTCACCATAGTTGCCTTGGCCATAGTGTCTCTTTCCAGTAATAAAACAGTAACTAAGACACCTACCATCTTAGATTTTGTATTCTAAGCTTCACATGTGGCCTTTCTGTTATCTCAAAATTTAGAAGAAAAGGTGTTATGCTTTCAGTATCACATCTAATAAAATTTAATGGACATAATTTTAACTTAATTCAATGAAATCAAGACAGTTCCTCCACAAACCAAAACAAAAACAATAACAATTTTGATTCAGGAATTTTGTGTGTAAAAGGACTTCCCTTTTATATACATATAGACATAGTTGTGTATGGCCCAAGAATCTTAGGGGTACCTTGCATTAAAGGTCAACAAGATTGACTTGGTATAGTGGCTGTGAGTTAGTGGTCCCACACCAAAAAAAGATTAAAGGCACAGCCTCACCTGACAACAAGCATGTTTATTGTTCAAGCATCATTAATACATATCAAGTTACAGTGGAAAATGTAGGAAAGTGATAAATTATGCAAAAGTAAGAAAACAACTGAATGAATCACATTGCTTACTATTTTAAACCACTTTAAATGTGATGCATTTTTAAGTAGGAATATAGTAAAAAATAAAAGATTTAGGAGATTAGCATGAGATTAACTAATTCTTTGAGTTATCATGAGCCCAACTAGTGGAGGGCACTTAGGATATATATGTATTTCTTAGTCCAAGCAATGAGATGGTGATATATTATGCAACCAGCCATGTGCAGGTGAAGTTCCCCTCTGTCTCTCACTCTGGTTTTGGGAGTTACTGACCCTGATTTTGTGTTAGTTGATAGTCACTGTCATGACTTTGTTATTCTCCAGTCTTTTAGACGTCTCACTTTTAAAAAATTCTATTTGTTCTCATAGTTACCAAGAAGAAACTGTAGCTCTGTTTTCTCACCCTTGTCTTTGTGATGGTGTGGAGTTCCCTTTTTGAATTATCTGGAGTCTTTATAAAAGCAATTTTTTACAATCAACTCAATTAGAAGCAATAAGAAATTGGCTAAAGAAACTAATAGTGACTAATATACAATTTCTTGGAGAGTCAACCTCCTTGAAAACACTGAAGTTGTTTCTCAGAGGTGGCCAATTGTTGGATCCTTTCGCTTAGTTCAGAGTCATCTGCAAGCACTTTCCTCTCTTATCCCCAGTGTTTCTGGCCCCGCCACTTTCACTTTAACCTTCTTTTAAGAGTCTATTCTCAGCGAGTATATAGAGTAGCATCTGTGAGTTACTTTCTTCTTTTACCTTGGGCCCTTTCCCTAACTGTATATAAAAAGTCTCTGGAACAGAAATAAAGTAGTGA
Organism: Bramus lutescens; assembly: GCA_001685075.1. Lineage (NCBI taxonomy): Eukaryota > Metazoa > Chordata > Mammalia > Rodentia > Cricetidae > Bramus > Bramus lutescens. The sequence continues at coordinate 89,261 of LOEQ01004695.1, read as the reverse complement.
TCAGATAAGTCAAGAATAAAAGAAAGAAAGGAAATATAAAAGTTCATATAGCAGAAAAATAATAGAATAAAGAAATATTCGAATTTTCAAACAATTACAATATTATCTGCAACAAAATACACTTTGTTCATATTAAAACAGTTTAAATATCACTTCACTTTGTCTGTATTCTTAAATATTGGCTCTTCTTTGTTAACAAGCATTTTTTTTTCCTTTTCAACTGTTCAAATTAAACATCAGTAGCATCAAAGAAAATGAATGAAGCAATCAAATAAAAATACATATTTAAAGCAGATCAACCAACAAATAAATAAACTTTCTCAGGTTTTATTGTACTAACAATTATACATTGTCTTGTTGTTTCAATCAATGTGGAGATTGAATGCTGCTGGTAGCAATCCATTCATACCTAATGATCTGGTCCTGCAGTCTTATTTGAAGTATCATTTATCCTGAGAAACCAACATAATAACTGGAGAGCAACAGCATTATTAAGGCAATATACCACATAGTGCTCCATAGTTGGAATGGTAATAATTGGTTAAGTAAGCTCGTAATAAAATAAATAAGATGTATATGAAAAATGATAAGTGAAAATAAAATGTCTTAAGGGAGAGAACTAACTTTGATGTTAAAGATTATATTATTATAACAAGAGATATTGAGTGTAGGTTCTTAAAGAAAGACTTTCTCAAAATATTAATTAATTGAATAGATGTCCAACAATAAATGGAATATAGCAGCGTGAGTTAAGAATTTACTAGAAAAAAGGTTTTGATACAAAATTTAATTAAAAATTTTCAGGCAGCTAGCTTAGTATTGAACCCACAAATAAAAAAAAATTTCTTCTGAAATATATAACATAACACATGGACTTTAAGAGTCTGGAGGTTGTTGAAATGTGTATAATAATATTTAAAGTTTTATGAACATGAGGAAATGGAATGGTAGTGATGGGGAAAGGGCAGAGACGGAGAACAAGGAAAGAGATATCTTCATTGAGGGAGTTTTATGGGGCTAGCAAGAAACCCAGGACTAGAGAAATTCCCAGGAATCTGCCAGGATCATCCCAAATAAGGCCCCGAGCAATAACAGAGAGGGTGCCTGAATTGGGCTTTCCCTGTAATCAGATTGATGAGTACCTTAATTTTAATGATAGAACCTTCATCTAGCAACTGACGGAAGCAGATGCAGAGATTCACATCTAAGCACTGGGCCGAGCTTCCATATTCCAGTCAAACAGAGGGAGGAGCGATAATAGGAGCGATGGGGTCAACATTATGATGGGGAAACCCACATAAACAGCTGACATGAGCTAGTGGTAGATCACAGACTCCAGATTGACTTCAGCGGAATCTGCATTGGACCAAACTAGGCCCTCTGAATATGGGTGACAGTTGTGTGACTTGAGCAGTCGGTGGGCCCACTGGCAGTGGTTACAGGATTTATCCCGAGTGCTTGAGCTCGTTCTTTGGAGTCCATTCTTTTTGGAGGAATACCTTGCTCAGTCTAGATATATGGGTTAGGGCCTTGGTCCTGCCGCAAAATGATGAACTAGACTTTTTTGACTCCCATGGGAAGCCTTATCCTCTCTGAGGAGTGGATTGGAGAATGGGGTGAGGAGAAATTAGGAAAGGGAAGAAAGGAAGGAGTGGGAACTGGGATTGGTATGTAAAATGTGAAAAGATTGCTTATATATAAATAAATAGATAATAAATAAATAATATTCAAATATTAGTTCCAAAAACTGCTTTGTTGGGAGTAGAGAAAGACATTAATTAGCTTTTCTTAGAAAAGTTGATATGGTTATTCTGTAAGTAGTTGAGACATCAAGCGCCCCAATGTTTATTTTTTTTTCTTCAAACTTCACTTGTGGTAAAATTAAATTCCATTCCATTTAACTTAAAATAAAGCCTTCCTTTAGTTTCTCACAATATCTATCTAAGTAGAAATTAAATTCTATCCTGTATAACTTAGGATAAAACCCTCCTATAGTTTCTTACAATATCTTTCTAAGTAGAATGAGACATAGAAATGTTACATTATCTTCAGGCAGTGACTATTAGGAGGTAACAGTTGGCAACACGATGTACTTTTCATCTAGTATTAGAGGGAAGGCAGTTCCCTTTTGAGTCTCTGTTAATGTGAACTCACTGAGGAATTACTACACATGATTGTATTGCAAAATATAAGTCAATGTACCTTACACTATTGACCAACTGTCTTTCATTAAAGTAGTAACAAGAAAAAAAAATAGACATAATGTTATATAGTCAACCCATTAAAAATAGAAGTGAAGGATTTTATTTATATTTTCAAAATGCAAAAATCTACACATTATTTAGAATTGATCATATACACATTCAAACACTGACAAAAATCTAAGTCAAAGTACTTACAGTGCAATCACAGGGAAAATACTGTGTCTTTAATTCATATGTAGCTCTGCTTTTGAGCTTATTACCAAGCTTGGATATATATGGTGGTTCGTTAGACTTAATTATTCATGCATAAAATGTTACAGCAAAAAAAGACCTCAACACATTTAAGCATTTATTTGGTTTTAATTATGTTCTGGCCCATTGTATGTTTAGGTTAATTCAATCTACTCAAGAAAATATTTCAACTGTGCATGGTATATATCATGCGATCTGTAATGCAACTTGTAAAACGTGGATTGAATTCAACAGTGAAAATAAATTGGGCCTAAGGTACATTGAGATGTTATATAAATATCACTTTAGAAAAAGCAGCAGCTGTATGAAGCCACTTAGTAGTATAAACTGAGAGTCAGCTGTTTAATCTAGTTTAACTAGACTACATTTTCCTCTTAAAATGGAATGAATTAAGCTGTTTTGTGGGTTTTTAAATTGAAAAATGTCAGATCTAAGCTTTAATTTTATTTCTTTTCTCTTAATTTTTGTACCTTATTAATTAAATATACATGCCTGTTTCTCATAGGATAATGCACCACTTTTGTACTTAGGTAAAATAAAGGTTCTGTTTACTAAATGTGCAACCAAGTGATTCTAAGAGGGCAGTTATGTTTTTCTTTCCCCATTTATACCCCACCACAGATCTGCACCAACATGAACACTTGTTTCAAGGGAGGCCAGTGATAGAATTTCAATCCCACATAGTTCAGGAAAATTGCTTATGGATGTATTTGGTAGGGATCTCCAGAAAAAGCGAATCAATACAATATTTACACACAGAGAAAGGCTGAATTTAATGAACTTATTCATGAGGTTAAGGCGACATACATCAGATATCAACAAGAAGGCCAGTGGGCTGGAGTTTTGCGCTGGACTTTTCTTTGGATGCCATGTGTCCACCAAATTTGACTATTAGAAATGTACTCCTTAAAGCGATGATTAATGGTATTTGTAGATAGAATTTCTACAAGAAATTAGATTTAGTTTAGATCATGAGAAATGGGGCCCTGTGACTACATTAGTGACTATATAAACAAAAGGAACAAGGCCAGAGCAAGTAGACTGCTCTTTGTCATCACGTATTTTTGAACTACTTTGGGACTATATAGAGGAACTACTACTAAAATGACCCTCATTAAATAAATCCTTTTAGTGCTCCCATGTGAGTGCTCAGGACCGCGAGGGGTGCACTCACCCACTGAGACGATGGGGCTGATCTAATGCGAGCTCACCAAGGCCAGCTGGACTGGGACTGATGGAGTATGTGATCA